>JAHTLZ010000309.1:425013-449576 GCA_023846285.1 Phrynocephalus versicolor | reverse complement strand
TGTTCTGTGGAAGATGATGATCTATATCAGTGGTTCTCCACCTGTGGGTCCCCAGATGTTCCTGGACTGCAACTCCCAGAAGCCTCCACCACTCACTGTGCTGGGAGGGATTTCTGAGAGTTGCAGTTCAGGAACATCTGGGGACCCACAGGTTGAGAACCATTGGTCTATATTTAATAGACCTTCCTTGTTAAGTGTTCTAATCTGCTTGTCGTCCTGAAGAAGGCCAGGACAGTAAACCCCAAGCAGGGGAAGGAATGAGAAAAGAACTGAGCTAAATCCACAAATAAAAATTACTCTAAATACAAGAATATTAACTTATCAAAAAGAGGCACCCTTTAAATAACATTATTTCTACAACATGGCTACGCACACATACACATGTCTACGCACACCACCATCTGGAAGAAATTCTGTGAATAAATGCTACTACCTGCTGATGGATTGAACACCCATAGCTGTTCAACCCTAACCCTAACCCTAACCCTAACCCTAACCCGTATCTGCACTGAAAAGTGAGGCCGGCTCGATGCCACTTTAACGGCCAAGGCTCCAGTGCAGGGAGTCCTGAGATTTGAGTCTGGGACCGAACTTTGTCTCTTGTGAATCTAGGCAGAACACTACAGATTTCTAGTAGGGAACCCCAAGGCCGTCACCCAATGGCAGCCCTTCGGTTTCTGTGGGGAGGAGTCATTTAAGCATCAAACCAGTCTAGCGTGGGGCCTATTTAAGTGTGCTTCAAGACCCACCAGTGGCTTACTCTAGTCAATGGGAGGCATGAAAAAAAGTGCAAGCAACTTGCACCATTGGAAAACAGCACACTCCCTCAAAACATGAAAAAAGGCAGAGGGGGTTTGTCCCACAAGAAAGAAAACAAAATTGGGACAGACTGGACATGCTGGGGGAAAGAGTCACGCCAGGGACATCCATCCCTGGAAACCACGCAGAGGAGTTTGACCGGTTGCTCTTTCCTCCCCTGCACGCCCACGGTGCATCATGTTGGTGTCAAAGTGACTGAGTGGCCTCTGTTTGGATTGCCTTAGTTTCTAAGAGACGCCGCAGGGACGGGCAAAAGCACCTACGGACGAGACTTTGTTCGTTATCCGGCCGAGGTGCCCGACCGAATGGTGATGAGGCGAATGAGGAAGCAACTGGACGTAAGTGAGACGATGGACCCTGGACGATGGGGGAGGTGGATTCAGGTTTCTTAACGAAGCTGTCCAGAAGCCCAAACCCTACTGCAGGATTCACCCTCAGCAGAGACTCTGGCATGACTCGGGTGCTTCTCCAGGTGTGTATGTCAAGGGTGTCCCCCCCACCAGCTGGCAGTTGATGCCTCAGGAAGAGGGACGCATCTGAAGAGTCCTGGCAAACCAGGGAGTCCTGGCAAACCAGGGTTCCCAGAGGCCCTTCAAGTTCCCATGTGCAGCAGCTGATTTCCCCCACAGAACTTGATAAAACAAAGCGGGGTGGGTGGGTGGGGGAAGGGAAAGAGAAGTCTGTCATAACTGACCCCCTTCTTCTGAAAACGCTTTACCTGCTTTCATAGAATCATAGAACCCTAGAATCCTAGAGTTGGAGGAGACCTCGAAGGCCATCCAGCCTCTGCTTCAAAACCTCCAAAGAAGGAAATTCCACCACCCTCTTTTGTGGCAGCGTATTCCACTCCCAAACAGCTCTAACTGGCATGAGGTTCTTCCTAATGTTCAAATGGAATCTCTTTCCCTGTAGTTGGAAACCACTATCCCTCTGAGTTCTAGTCTCTGAAGCCATGGAAAACTAACCTGTTCCCTCTTCAATATGACATCCTTTCAAATATTTTTGTGAGAGGTAGCCATGTTAGTCTGTGCAATAATTTGAGGCAAAAATCAAAACCAAACCAAAGACAAGACAAAAACATGTGGCACCTTAAAGAGCAACTATTATATTTTAATGTAAGCTTTTGTGGACATGTCTACTTCTTCAGATATATCATAGCAGAATTAGGGTTAGGGTTAGGGTTATGTATGAAGAAATGGACATGTCCATGAAAGCTTACATTAAAATATACTGTAATAGTCTTTAAGGTGCCACATGTTTTTGTCTTTTCCTTTCCTTTCTTTTGATTTTTGCCTGGATTTATTCCTGGAACTATTTTTAACAAGTAATTTTCCAAGCTCCATTCCAACTGCCAGCTGCGATTATAGTTCCAGACATTCCTGCTCAGCCCCAGAATAACTACTGTCCATCTAAAATGCATCCGGAAAGTTAATCAACAAGCAGATTAAAAAAGCAACTGGTTCCTGTGTGCAGCCCCAGACAGACACTGGATTGCAGAGTGATGCTACAGAGCGTCATCGTTCAAGTCCTCCAAACCCATCTGCACCTACTGAGTTCAGGAAGAATAAATGTCAGCATTAATGTTCTACATGTTACATTTTAGGGTCTACCAAAGAAATATATATTGACCCATCTTGAAGAATCAAAGCAGCAACACTTAGTGACACAATATGATGATCAATACAACAGACATGGCTACAACTCGTCCTTGCCTCCACTTCGCAAGTGGAATGGACACAAAATGGCATGGATCCCAGAGAAATCAGACTACCCACTTGTAGGTAAGTGCCTATGTTGGGGAAATTGTTTTGGTTATTGCCTTTTAGTAAGCAGAGAAAAAAAAAGCAATTAGAGATCATCCCAGTTTCATCACTACCCCCCCCCACACACACACAGAAGGAGACTAACATTCTATTGGTATAAAATCATCCTAGAAACGCTTTAAAGCAGAAAAGAAGACCTCTTGACTTACAGCTGCTGTCTATAGTTACAAAAGGAAAAAATAAGTTAAAATTAGTCTTGTGGGAGAATGACCCTCCATGCTGGGGAGAATGACCCTCCATGCTGGCCACATGGTTGGATGTCAGGAGCATAGAGAGAATAACAAGCAAAAGGAAACAAAAGAAACAAATGGGCAAGCCTGAGGGCAGAAGAATAACTTTAGCAGTAGGCTAGTGGAAAGGCTGAAGTCCTTTTAGCCGTCAAAGCCTTCCTCTCACTCATAGCCACTGTTGCCAAGCACACACTTTTCCTTATCTTTTCCTTTCTTATCTCAGCAGCCTGCATATCAGAGGAAAAGAGACACAGTGACCTTGAGGTGGGATAATAGGAGGCAAGGTTAGAATCCTACCATGAGTGGCTGCTTTCTTTAGGATCCTTCTCATTCTGTAACTCTTCTACTAAATCTATTACTGCCATTTCTTTAGCCAAGATAGACCGTAGGGTTAGTGTTAAAGACCTTGGGGCTGGGGCTAAAATTTATGACTTGCTTGGTTGGTTATTTACTTATGGCCCCATTCATGTAAGACACTATTTGGGGTGGTTTACAGATAAAGGAAACAAAATTATGAAATAAAAAAATAATCAGAACAACTATCATAAATCTCTGGCAGTGCAGCATTCACACAATCAGATAAAAGCATGGCAAGGAAAATCTCTCAGAGGTTGCTACTAGAGATGGGCACAAAACGTAAAAATGGTGCTTTGTTTCATTTTTCATTTCATTTTCTTTGTTTTATTTTGTTTCATTTTAAACAAATTTTTAAGAAAAAATTGTTTCATTTTTTGTTTTGTTTTGTTTTTTGTTTAACTTAAAAGTTAAATATATATATATGCTGTTTTAAATACAAATCAACTGTAAAAAAAAATAAAAGAGAGGGAAGGGAATATAATTGCCTCTGCTGCCATTTTAAACCTTTTCCTCCCTTGCACCATAATAAAATATTTTTAAAAATATTTTTAAAATCAATCAGAGTAATCACAAAATTACATGTTTTAAGCACTGGGCATCAACTTTGTGCGAATTATCAGCCATATTCATTCAATATTTAATCATCTTTATTTGGTTTTAAATTGTTTTTAAATAGTTTTAATCCTTTTATTTTGCATCACACAGCAACGTCGCTGTTAACAAAAAGCGAATCAGAATGAACCAAAATTTTCCAGTTCATTTCATTTCGTTTTTCTTTAAAAAAATCAGTTAATTTTTTGTTTTGTTTTGAAATGAAATGAAAAATGAAACAAAAATTCATTTTGTGCCCATCTCTAGCTGCTACCCAAGGCACCAGTCAAGAGCCTGGTATTCTGCAGCCTCTGAATGCTGGGCAGGAAGGAGGCCAGGCACGCCTCGACTGGGAGCTGGTCCCAGGAAGGGAGGACTAGAGCCGAGAAGGCCCAGCTTCTATTCTAGCAGATGTTCTCGTGGCCTCCTTCAGGGTAGCCACCCAGAGGAGCGTGGCCTGGGAGGACCTAGTGGCAGACGTGGATGATCTTGGGGATAGACTTTCCATCAGGTAACAGGGGCCCAAAATCATGAAGGGCTTTCTAGATCATCTTTGGACTTGAACCAGGACATCACCAGAAGCCAGGGCAGGCAATCCAGAACTGGTGTGTGTGTGTGTGTGATCAAATTTCCTCACACCTGCCTACAGCCTGTCTGCTACCTTCTGAACCTGAACCTGGACGTGCACCAATGTCTTGAGATTCAGGTCAACTTATGGGAAGCCCCATGTATACCGTCCTGGAGACCACCAAGCTGTGCATTGATGTCCTGAGATTCAGCTCTCCTCCTCATTCCTCCCTCCTCAATTAAAGTGTTCTTATTTTCTCTGGGTATTTGTACACGACCCCTAAACTCCGCCGCAAATGACTCCCAGCTCCGGAGCTTAAAATTGTTTCCCCACCAGCTCCGGAGTTTACAGAAAATTAAGTGCGGCCACTCCCACCTAAGCGCGTCCCAGCACACCTTTCAGGTACCTGCTCTTGGAGGGTGAAAAAATCCCAGATCCGGATGTAAAGGAGTGAGTGCCCGGCTCTCCTCGCTTCTGTTTGTTGTTGTTTTTTGCCTCCCGCTCCTTTAAGAGAAGGAATCATGACGATGATGGGGCGGGAGGCTTGGACCGGCAAACAGAGGTGAGTCTGCATTCTTTTCTCCCCTTTTTTCTCCCTCCCCTCACGCAGGCAGGATCAAGGAAGTGCGGAGGGGTGGGGACGCAGGAAGAGCAACGAACCCCCAAGATCTCTGGTCCGAATTTAAGTGGCCAGCGGATCTTAGGGGTCGTGTGAAAAGGCCCTTTGTTGCATTTCTGACATTGGGCATTCATTTTTATCTCTTTGCCTTTAGATCTTTCTGTTGGTCATCTGCCTGGGTTTTGTTCTAGATCTGATAGTGATCAAAAGAACATTCTGCTGACATGTTGGGGAGTTAAGAGTCCCTAGTGGCTGCTCACCCTTCGCTTAAGGCAGGGGTGTCCATGCTTTGGCCCTCCAGATGTTTTGGACCACAGTCCTCTGTCATTGGCAACTCAGGCTTCAAATTCTAGAAGTTGTGGTCCAAAACCTCTGGAGGGGCAAAGTTTGGACACCCCTGGATTAAGGCATGCTAGTAATTGGAACTGCTGTAGATAAATCCTCATCGATAACAATCTTCAGCCCAATGAGCTACAATTTGTCATCTGAGTGTTTATTTGTTCTCTGTCTTTTGCCCTTCCACTTCTTCCCATGTTTCTTTTCCAGAGCCTCCCACCAACTATGGGCTTTTTGAGCATCTTGTTAAAAAATGGACTTCCAGAGAGCCTGGGGTGATGAGCAGTCTGTATGCCACGTCCTACACGAAGCCTCCCGCCTCCTCCTATGCCATCCGTCAACGGCCCATCACCACCCAGATCCTGCAGGCCGGCCACGGTCAGTGGCAGCCCAGGAACCCCGAGACGTAATTGTACCCAGTTGCAAGGTGTTTGTGTTAAATTTTAAACCTTTATCCAATCTACTTCAGCAAGTTTAGACCTGTTTGCCTAATTGCAGGAATGTGATCCCAGAGAAATAAAGAGAGGAGGCACCAGCGATTGAAGATTCAGTTGCTTGTTCTCCAACCTTCAGTGGCTCTTGATACCATCCCCTTCCATTTTTGCTCCGATAGTCCTCTCGTGCCATTTAGAAGGTGTGGCCGGCCAACTGGGCCATGTTTGGGTATTGCCAGCATGTGATAATACCATAAGTATTTGTTGACTGACTGATTGGTGAGTTAATCAGTTGGTTCAATGGTTTATGTGCTTATTTATTAATCTGACAAGGCAAGAGGCTTATCACTTTAAGGAAAAAAAACAGCTTCAAAAGACTTTTTGGCTTGAGCAGGGCACATGAACTGAGGTGGCCCTTCAAAGTCCAGTGTTGGGTGGGTACGGGCTCCAGATGTGTAAACATCTGGCTTCCAATGCAAAGGAGTAAGATGGTGCCTCCATACTTGTGAAGGCTGAACTCCAAACAGCACCAAACACAGTAATCTGCTGCCCCAAAGGAGGGTTCTTTGGAGGTTTTGAAGCAGAGGCTAGATGGCCATCTGTTGGGGCTACTGGGAGTCCTGTGATGGGGGTTCCTGCATGGCAGGGGGTTGGACTGGATGGCCCTTGGAAGTCTCTTCCAACTCTAGGATTCTAAGCTTCTCCGAGAGCTGGTGCACCTGCATAAATGCCTGTACTGCAGGTAAAACTGTGCTCACGACCTGGGTTCAATCCCCGGTAGCAGGCTCAAGGTTCACTCAGCCTTCCATCCTTCCGAGGTCGGTAAAATGAGTACCCAGCTTGCTGGGGGGGCAATGTGTAGCCTGCACACTGTAATTAAAATTGTAAACCGCCCAGAGACCACTTGTAGTGGTATGGGGCGGTATATAAGCAGAACACTTTTTTGAACAGTGCTACCTCAAGACATTGGTCTCAGTCCATTACATGCGCCCGTCATTCTTAGGGGAGTTTTACTAAACACACAGGTTTCCAGCTAAACATTCGGAGCAGCAAGACTCAGGACTACAATAGGCATTCTGATAGGCAGTCAGCTAATAAACGGCAGAGTCCAATATATCATAAAACATAGTTCCGTAAATCAAATTTCATCTACAAAAGGGAAAGCATGAGGGCCTGGAGGCTTAACAACCTGAGCAGGAAACAGGGTGGATCAAAGATGAGAACCCAAGTTATTGGGCTTTTCTGTGAGCAAATCTAAAGAATAAACACGGAGGAAAGAAACGAAGACAAGGAGGTGTTGCAAAAGGATAGAAGATTATCAACTGCTAAAAAATCAACTGGCTATAGAAAAACAGCCCAGACAATTGCTTTTTATTTGGATGAGAAGTAGAGAGCAGATTTTAAAAGGAGCCAGATTCTGGGATTTTCCACTTGCTTGGTGTCTTTTTGTGAAGGGTAGTGAGGAGAAGACCATCTGAACCACTGGCCTGGCACTGACGTCAACATTCAGGCTGTCCTTTACTATGCACACTTACACACCCTTTCTCTGATAGCAATGCAGGCAGGCACAATATTGTGTAGCCATGTGAGGCCATTCCCTGGTGTTTTGAATCGTACATACAAGAACCACAACAGGGTGATTTGTTTGTTTGCTTGAACATAAGAACCTAAGAAGAGCCACACTGGATCAGGCCAAAGGCCCATCTAGTCCAGCTTCCTGTATCTCACAGTGGCCCCACCAGATGCCTCTGGGAGCGCATGAGACTCGATATCTGTCTCCTGATACCACTCCCCTGCATCTGACCCTTGAAGTATCCTGTTTTTAAGCCTGGCGATGACACATCTCCATCACGGTTTGTCACCTGCGATGGACTTTTCCTCCAGGAATCTGTCCAATCCCCTTTGGAAGGCATCCAGGCCAGATGCCATCACTACCTCCTGGGGCAGGTGTAGCGATGAAACAGACACACACACACACGGCAGTTCTCATAGAGTGCCCTAGTTACCCACTGGGCAGTCAGCCTTTTTATTGATTATACATTCAGTCAACAACAGAGAAGAAGGTGGATAATCATTGACAGCAAGAGGCTTCCTGTGGACCCTTTGTTCATTGTTCAGGGGCTTATCAAGAGTGCCAGAAAATGTGTGACATACAGGCTTTCCTGCTGATCAGTTTGGGAGACAGGAACCTGATGGTATCTTGTTTACCGGCTTAAGCAAGGAAATCTTACCATTCTGATCGGGGCATCCCCGCACAAATAGATATGGCAAGGCTTCTGAGTCATGACCTTTTCCCAAAGGGAGTTGTAATCCCTTCAGGCAGAGAGTTCCACAGACTAACAACACGCTGGTTAAAAAAAATATTTTGTCTGTTCTCACTTTCCCAGCCCTCAATGTGAGTGGATGTCCCCTAGTTCTGGTATTTTGGGAGAGGGAGAAGAGCTTCCCTCTATCCACTTTACTCATGCCCTGCATTATTTTGTACGTTTCAATCATATCCCTCCTCAGGCGTCATTTTTCCAAGACTAAAAAGTCCCAAATGCTTTAGCCATTCCTCATAAGGGAGGTGCCCCAGCCCAGTAATCACTTTAGTCGCTCTCTTTTGCACCTTTTCCAGTCCCACTATTGTGTCTTTTGCTTGAAGCATTGGATTTCCTGGCGTTCAAAACTTGAAATTTTAGTATACACAAATTACACACAAATTCCAGCAACAAAAACTTACATAGAAGATGATCATACAGTTTGTAATGTGGTTGCTGTCAGGGTGGAATGAGCAAGAACAGCTGAGAGAGATATCTGCAGTCTTTCTGTGCCAAAATATTGGAACAGATGGTTTGGACTTAATGAAATGGAGAATCAAGAGTGTGGATGAGTGCAGAGCAGAGAAACATCCTCCTTAAACCAGATTGGGGGGGGGGGGACTAATGTTGCCATTTCTGATCTGCGGAAGGTAAGTGCGAAAGCTCTCCAGCAATGTCCAAACCCTTGTTCTGCAAACCCCTGGCCTCCAGGTTTCCCCAACTATTTGCCTTTTGGAACACAAAGGAGGGAGCTGGGAGTTAGCAAAGATTTTTGCTGGAAACCCAAGGTCAAAACCATCCATACTATATAAAAGACGGGCAGTGAAAACAGGACATGGAAGGGGGTGGAATCGACTCCCTTGAAAGGCGACGTTAGAACTGAACCTCAACTGGGCTCACTCAAGTCAAGCCTGAACTCCCACTGGGGCAAAAATTGGTAAACTGAGGGCTACCCCACCTCCCACAAAGAAAGCAATTGCAGAACTGGCCAGAAGAGGCAATATTGCTGGGGAACGGGGTTGGGGGGGCAGGCAGTAGGAGAAGAACAAGACCTAAAGTGAGATGGATCAACTCCATAAAGGAAGCCACCGCTGCCAGTTTGCAAGACCTGAGCAAAACTTACTGCAAAAGACAAGATGGCTGGGGAGGGAGGGAGGGAGGGAGCAGCAGGGACAAAGCACAGCCTAGCACCATGAGAGGTTGTGGGTTTGCTACAACATCTCAGCAGGGGCTGTTAATAGCCCAGGGCATTTTGGACGTCATGGTGGCTCAGTGGACTAAGGCTTCCGAAAACTGTCGGCTGCAAAGTCAGGAGCTCAGTGGTTCAAATCCCGGGTGTTGCCATGCAGCGGAGCGAGCTCCCGCTGTTAACTCCAGCTCCTGCCAACCTAGCAGTTCAAAAGCATGTCAATGCAAGTAGATAAATAGGTACCGCCGTTAAAAGCAAGAAGTTAAAATGGTGCTTCCTTGCAGCCATGCCGGCCACATGGCCACTGACTTAACACAACACTGGCTCTTCAGGTTGAATACGGAGATGAGCACCACCCTTAGAGTCAGACACTACTAGCACACATGTGCGGGGAAAACCTTTACTCACTATAACCCTTAATTCACTATAGTCACCACACATTTGTACACGACCCCTAAACTCCGCCGCAAATGGCTCCCAGCTCCGGAGCTTAAAATTGTTTCCCCACCAGCTCCGGAGTTTACAGAAAATTAAGTGCGGCCACACCCACCTAAGCGCATCCCAGTGCACTTTTCAAGTACCTGCTCTTGGAGGGTGATAAATCCCAGATCCGGATGTAAAGGAGTGAGTGCCCGGCTCTCCTCGCTTCTGTTTGTTGTTTTTTTGCCTCCCGCCCCTTTAAGAGAAGGAATCAGGACGACGGGGCTTGGGGAGGCTTGGACCGGCAAACGGAGGTGAGCCTGCATTCTTTTGTCCCCTTTTTTCTCCCTCCCCTCATGTAGACAGGATCAAGGAAGTGCAGAGGGGTGGGGACGCAGGAAGAGCAACGAACCCCCAAGATCTCTGGTCCGAATTTAAGTGGCCAGCGAATCTTAGGGGTCGTGTGAAAAGGTACATCACTGGTGCATATCTGTTATTATTATTTGAAATGGGTCTTCTTCTTCTTCTTCTTCTTCTTCTTCTTCTTCTTCTTCTTCTTCTTCATCATCATCATCATCATCATCATCATCATCATCATCATCATCATCATTATTATTATTATTATTATTATTATTATTATTATTCAGCAACTGTATAGTGAAAGATGGAGACTGTGGCAGGATACAGGCAAGAAAGCTTTGCTAATATCAAGTAAGACCATCCCTAGTCACAAAAAAGGAGCAATTTCATATTTTAAATGAGCGAGCTTCTGAAATATTTGTTTTTTAAAAATATTCTTTTTAAAAAATTAATACTCTTTTTGTCTTTCCACTTTTACAACCCGCCTTTTCGGCCAGGAAGGAATTAAACATTTCTGTGTGCTAATTATGAAGAAGGAAATGCACAGGAACAAGTTTAGTGAAGTGGGTCAGAGAAACTGTAAGACAACTGCAGGGTTCTGAGAAAACAATTGCCCATAATTCTGTTTATTTAAGATAGATAGATAGATAGATAGATAGATAATGTTATTTCAGCTACAGATTGCAAACACTAGTTAAACAGTCAACTGACAGAACCAGAAAATTCCAAAGTCAAAAATATATTGCCACTTTGGATGCAGGGCGAGACATGTGTGTTCCATGCAGGCAGATTTGGTGGACCCAGGAGACCAGGAAAACAGGTTTCACCTGAGCAATCTGAGAATATCAAGTGGAGGGGAAGGGAAAGAGCTTGTGTGATTTGCCTGAATAATCTGATCCAGTTAGGTTAGGACAACTGCCAGAGTGCTGATCTTCTCAGAGTCCTCCGAAAAAACACAGGAACACCTTGATAATTCAAAGGAATAGCCCTCTCTGGCCTTCAAGACCAGCCCATGAGTGGCTCAAACCCAGCAGCCTTCGATGTCAGAGAAACAAATGTGGCCTCTACTTCCAGAAGGGGAAACACCCAGCAAGGGTCGAATCCAGGCACAGAAATCGGTCAGAATCCCATTTAGAGAAAAGCCCAGGAAGCAGAGGCTGCTGAAGGTGGTTCATGTGGGGGGGGGGGCAATATTTCCTGTATAGAGTCAGGGTTCTTGGGATGCAGGAAGGGAGGGATTTAATTGCAAATTTCTGATAAGGATTTCCTCTAGGGATTACTGCCTTTTAATACCACAGGGATTACATGGCAATTAGCAAAACTAGAAGAAAATTAATGTTTATTATTGGCCTGGAACTGCCCAAGAAAGCAAAACAGGTCGGGGTGGGGTGGGGAAGGACACATAACTAAGCCCAAATTTGGGCAGAATCTGCCCTTAAAAGCTGCGCAAATCTAATCCCCCCAGCCAGCCTCTTCAGAAAACTGAAAGGGGAGCTTACTTGAAGCCACATCCAAGAAAGCGGAAACGGGTCCTCGTGATTCCACCTGATTTTTACATGGGATTCTATCCCAAACCATCCTCAAATTGCAGGACCCGTCTGTGCCCACAAAAATCACCCACCCACCACTGCATGGTGGCGCCTCAAAGACCCACACCATTTTTATACGGGATGCTCCAGAAGCCACCCTCAGTTCCCATATTCTGTCCATGCTCAAGGAGAGACACCATGAGCAGCCCCCACTCCCCACCCCCGAAAGGCAGAAAGCAACTTGTGGAAATTGGAAGCACTGGAGAAATTTACCAAAAGAACAAGCCCCATAATGTGCTCCCAATTTATTCTCGTGGGGGGGAGGAGTATTCAAATATTTCCTAGTCAGGCAAAAACCTCTGCAGAAATCCCCAAGGAGATTTAAACAAGGGCTTTAAGATCTGCCCCGTTCTTCTGTGTGGAAAGACGCATTGGAACATCTATATTATTGATAAAGGTTATGAGAAAGAGAAGGGGGGTGCATTATTTGTAAAATTATGCAGAATTGTCCTTTCAGCCACAGAGATGGAGACTTGGGTGGAAAGGGAAAAGCTGTTAATCCCAGGGCATTGAACTGAAAAATCAGCCACCTACCCAGATCGATCATGCCAGACTAATTTGATCTCTTTCTTTGATAGAGTTACAGGCCTGGTGGATGAGGGGGAATGCTGTGGAAGTTGTTTATATTGATTTCAGTGAGGCCTCCAATAAGGTTCCCCATGGCATACTTGCAAAGAAGTTAATAGAATGCAGGATAGATAATGCTGCTCTTAGGTGGGTTTGTAATTGGTTGACTGATCGTAAATGGCTTCTCCCCAGCATGGAGAGGGGTGACCAGTGGGGTGCCCCAGGGTTCTGTTCTGGGTCCAGTGCTGTTTAATATCTTTATTAATGACTTGGAGGAAGGAATAGGGAGTAGGCTAATTAAATTTGCAGACTATACCAAATTGGGAGGGGTTGCTAATTCTCTAGAGCAGGGGTCCTCAAAGTTTTCAAACAGCAGGCCAGTCCACTACCCCCCAGACACTACTGGAGGCTGGAACATAATTCCAAAAATGGGGGTCACATAGAAAAAAGGGGGAGGGAGGGGCAAAAGGGTAGAGCCCCCCCACAATCAGCTCATGATCAGTGCATCTCCAGGCCTCCAGCAATGCCTCCTGCTTCAGATCACCACCTGAGGTGCTGTCACTGGGATCCCTCTGCTGCGCCTCTTCCTTCTTCTCCTGCAGTGGCAGTGGCTAGAGCGGCTCTCCTTCCTTCTTTCCTTCATTGCGTCGGGAAGGAGGTAGCAGCCCTGGCAAACTCAGACACCTCATCACCTTCTGGGCGGCCACTTGGGATGAGGAGCAGCAGCAGCCCTGGCCATCACGCCCTCACTGCACCCCGGAGGGAAAGCTGCCTCCTCTCTTGCCCTGGCCCAGCCCGACTTGGTGCGCCGCAAGTGAGGGAAGCAGGGAGGGAGCAAGGGCTGGGAAGGAGGGAGGGGAGGCAGAAAGGCCTGCCCAAAGCCACCCACTGCCCGCTCACTGCCCAAGCCCAGCCAGGCTGTGGTGTTCTGTTGGCTTGCCAGCCCGCCCGTCACCAACTGGAGACAAATGCAGCCCTGCCAGCCTCACAGGAACCAGGCCCGGGCCACCGTTGGCCTTCCCTTCTCTTCTTTCTCCACCACCTCCTCCTCGCTGGTCTCTAATCCAGTGGTGGTGGTGGCAGCCTCAGCCTCTGGCCATGGCTGGGCTCCTTTCCCCCCTCCCTGACTCCACAGAGCTATGCGGCAGCTGAAAGGGGGCTGGGTGGACGGGAATTTGCTCCGTTTCCCCTCGGTCACCCGATGTCCATCCCTCTGTCGGTCCAATGCCAGAGCTGCCACGGCTCAGACAGCTGGCTGGCGCTGCCTCCGCCTGCCCCCTTTCTTCCTCACAACCACAATTTCACCAGTGGCAGTCACACAAGGAAGGCAGGTGGGTGGGGTGGAGGAGGATCAGGGCTGGGGCCTCGGGGCCATGGAGGGAGCAGGGGAATTTGCCATGGCCCTCCCACTTTAAACTGCCTCACTAGCCAGCATGCCGATCATCTGGGTAGTGGGTGGGGGGAGTGGGGGAAATGACATAGCCCACCGCTTTGAACTGCCTCAGCAATAGAAGCAGCTGCGGAGGCTTGCTTGCTCTGGAAGCAGGGGGTAGGTGGGAGGTGTCTGCAATTGGTCCCAGGGGCCGGATTCAGGACCCTCGGGGGTCGCATCCAGCCCTCAGGCCTTACTTTGAGGACCCATGCTCTAGAGCAGTGATGGTGAACCTTTTAGACATCAAGTGCCCAAACTGTGATTCAAAACCCCCTAATTTTTTTGCAAAGTGACGATACAGCAATTTAACTAGAATACAGGTGGCTGTGAAGGGGTGATGTCGGGTGCTCATAGAAAGGGCTCCGAGTGCCACTTTTGGCACCTGTGGCATAGGTTCACCAACACTGCTCTGTAGGATAGGATGAAAATCCAAAATGACCTTGACAGATTAGAGTGCTGGGCCAAAGCAAACTGAATGGGTTTCAACAGAGAAATGTAGGGTCCTGTATCTAGGCAGAAAAATAAATTGCACAGATACAGGATGGGAGACTCCTTGCTAGGGAATAGTAACTGTGAAAGGGACCTGGGAGTCTGGGTGGACCACAGATTGGACATGAGTCAGCAGTATGATGCGGCAGCCAAGAAAGCCAGTGTGATTCTTGGTTGCATCAACAGAAGCATCATGTCTAGATCAAGAGAGGGGATAGTAACAGTCTAATCTGCTCTGATCAGACCCCGCCTGGAGTACTGTGTCCAGTTCTGTGCGCCTCAATTTAAAAAGGATGTTGACAATGAAGAGTCATAATGGAGAATCAAATTTTATAAATAATTGGAGCGGTTCTGAGACCCATCGGGACCGCCCAAATGATCCTCACACCGTCACAAGCACTACACTTTTTTCCCCGTCCAAAAAGTCCAAACCATTCCCGAAATATCGGGAGAAATACAAGCCGCTCCTTGCTGCTGGCTGAGAGGCCTTGCGAGCTGAGATTCGGCAGCGGAAACCTCAAATTCGCACCTCATTTAAGAGTTTACTTAGTATCAAGTCTCCTGCAGCAGTCAATTTCCGCGGAAACTCCATTAAACAGCAGGGGAGCGAAGATAAGCTCTCCTGCGCGCTTTGACCAATCAGCGCCCCCCCGGTTATCAATCACTGTCTAATTAATTACGGCCAGACGGGGGCGCACGATGGGGAACCTTATTTCACTAAATCGGCTGAGTAGACCACCCCCTGCCAAAAGAACCATGATGCTTTCCCCAGGCAAATTCGAAACTCTAGCCGCTTTGGGAACCAGAGAGGCGGCTAAACATTCAGGCAGCTCAGCGGTGGAAATCCACTCTCCCTACCCGACCCATAGCATCACAAACTCGGGGAGAGGCAGCCGAAGGGACCAGCTCCTCTCACCACTCTCTACCCGACTCTGAGTTCCATACAATTCATGCCTTCTCCCGGTTGTGTATCTCTATGGAGGTAGACTACCCCCCTCTCCGTTTCAATGTCTTCCTATGGAAGTAGACCAGTCCTAGCTCCCGAATTGACCAAACAGGGCTTCCCCTCCTGCGGGAACCCCTAGAAAACTGATTTCCTCAGTTCCAGGGGTTCCAGGCAAGGAATCAGGAATGTCCCTAACTGGAGTTTCATTTAACCCTTTCCTGCCCCCTTTCCTTAACCCTTTTCCTGCTCTTTTTCTCTTATTCCCCAACCTTGAAGTTTCAGCCAGAGACGCAATTCAGGCAGAGTCTCTCCTGAATTGAGGGATTATTTCCTCCCTGCTCTGGCTTGCAAGGAGAATGATTTTCAACCATCATTCTCAGGAATCAGGGATTTCCTTACCATCTGAGATCTGGTTCCACTGCCCCTATCTAACATAGCCCCAGACTCCTGACCCAAAGGGTGCCCCCCTTCCTCTCTCTCTCTCTCTCTCTCTCTTTCTTTTTCCTTTTTCCTCTTTTCCATCCTTCCTTCTCCTCCCACCCCTTCTACCCTGGGTGTGCTTAAACGTGTTTTCCTTTCCTATCCTACGATCTCTTTAACTCTAATCTGGGGCAAGGGGGTTATGGCAAAGAAGAACAGGCATCATGGCGGCATCATGAGGCAAGCCACATCTTCTGGAAAGAATCCTTTTTCAAAGTTTCTGGCACGTCCACAACAGATGTTTCCTGGATCACCAGAGCTCCTGGCACAGATGTTTGTCACCGCCTGAGGGGGCTCTCCATTGTCCCACCTCTACACCCACAAAAGGACTCTCCAGGCACCTCCGGATTATCCCATCTGCTTTCCTGTCCCCTATTGACTTTTTGTATCAGCTTTCCCCAGCCTCTATTGATTTTCTGATTTCCACAACTTGCCCAGACCTATGGACAATACCTTGCTTCTCCTTCCTATTGTCTTATCATGATGGCCCAATCAAAGGACTTTCTGGACTCATTAACACCTCAGTGGGCATCCGGCTCCAGCCTGCCAGAGACCGCCCAGGACCACCTCTGGCCAACCACTGGACTATATTGATTGGACCGTTTGAAGATTGTCCTTCAGCCCACCCCTGAAAATCAATAAAAGTTGGGGTTTCTTTGTGTTCGGGGTCAGACATCTTTGCCTGGTTCCTGGCTTGTGTCCACCTACTGTCTTTATTGGGCCAATAAACGCAGTATTTTCTCTTGGATTTCTCTCGCGTTGGATGCTTCATTGGGCTTTTGGGATCCAGCAAATCTCAGCAGGGCTAGCCTGTCTGAAATAGAATTTTAACTTTGCTTAAGATTCAACAACAACCTCGAGCGGGTCCAGAGGAGGGCGACCAGGATGGTTAAAGGTCTGGAATGTATATCTTACAAGGAGCAACTAAGGCATCTGGGAATGTTTACCCTTACAAAGAGAAGGTTGAGAGTGGATATGATAGCCATGTATATCTGAAAGGATGTCATATTGAAGAGGGAACAGGTTTGTTTTCCATGGCTTCAGAGACTAGGACTTGGAGCAATGGTTTCAAACAACGGGGAAAGAGATTCCATTAGAACAGGTCTGCCCAACAGGTAGACCGTGGGCTACCAGTAGCCCGTTCAAAAGTAGCCCGCCGGCTATCAGTAAAAAAAGTGAGGGGATAAGTTATCCACCCCCTCCCTCCCCCATCCCAAGGACCACCACTGCCCCAGCAAAGTTCTGGGTCAGCCAGCCCACTGTCTCAGCTGAGTGGGGCAGTTCAAGGGTCATGGCGCAGTCCGCTGTTCCCCCCACCAGCCAGATTATGGATGTGCCACTGTCTTGTGACAAGCTGAGTCGCTGGTGCGGAGTGGAGGGAGGAGAGGGGCGAGAGGTGGGGTTGCAGGTGTGCCCATCTCCTTTGTGCAGTGACATCTCCCTTCTCTTCCCCTCCCCCCGGACAATTCCCTCCATAACAGATTAACTGATTTTCAGTGCATTCCTATGGGAAACCGCTGCTCTACTTACAATTTTTTTACTTATGACCATGTGCTCGGAAGGAATGGATAAGATTCGTAAGTAGAGGTTTTAGTGTAGTAGGCCTCAGGCACTTTGGGCTGAAAAAAGTAGACCTCGGTCTGTTCAAAGTTGGACAACCCTGCATTAGAACATTAGGAAGAACTTCATGATAAGGTTCCCCATTATATTCTTGCTAAGAAGTTAGTA
This sequence comes from Phrynocephalus versicolor, assembly GCA_023846285.1. Classification (NCBI taxonomy): domain Eukaryota; kingdom Metazoa; phylum Chordata; class Lepidosauria; order Squamata; family Agamidae; genus Phrynocephalus; species Phrynocephalus versicolor. The sequence continues at coordinate 432,299 of JAHTLZ010000309.1, read as the reverse complement.
GAAAGTGGGATAGATAGTGCTACTGTTAGGTGGATTTGTAATTGGCTGACTGATCGCACCCAAAGGGTGATCATAAATGGCTTCTCTTCAGCTTGGAGAGACGTGACCATTGGGGCACTCCAGGGTTCTGTTCTGGGTCCAGTGCTGTTCAATATCTTTATTAATTACTTGAAGGAAGGAATAATTAGTATGCTAATTAAATTTGCAGATGATACCAAATTGGGAGGGGTTGCTAATTCCCTAGAGGATAGGATGAAAATGCAAAAAGACCTTGACAGACTATAGAGTGCTGGGCCAAAGCTAACGGAATGGACTTCAACAGAGGGAAATGTAGGGTGCTACATCTAGGTAAAAAGACTGAATTGCACAAATATAGGATGGGGGATACATGGCTGGAGAATAGTACCTGTGAAAGAGATTTGGGAGTCTTGGTGAACCACAAATTGAACATGAGTCAGCAGTGTGATGCGGCAGCCAGGAAAGCCAATGCAATTCTTGGTTGCATCAACAGAACCATAGTGTCTAGATCAAGGGAAATGATTGTACCACTCTTTTCTGCTCTGGTCAGACCCCACGTGGAGTACTGTGTCCAGTTCTGTGCGCCTCAGTTTAAAAAGGATGTTGACAACCTCAAGTGGGTGCAGAGGAGGGCGACCAGGATGGTTGAGGGTCTGGAGGAAATGTCTTATGAGAAACGGCTTAGGGAACTGGGAATGTTTAGCCTTTCAAAAAGAAGGCTGGGGGGGTATGATAGCTATGTTTAAATATTTGAAAGGATGTCATATTGAAGAGGGAACAGGTTTGTTTTCCATGGCTTCAGAGACTAGGACTCACGAAAATGGTTTCAAACTACAGGAAAAGAGATTCCATTTGAACATTAGAAAGAACTTCATGACAGTTAGAACTGTTTGGCAGTGAAATATGCTGCCCCAAAGGAGGGTGGTGGAGTCTCCTTCCTTGGAGGTTTTTAAGCAGAGGCTGGATGGTCATCTGTCGGAAATATTGTGCTGGGGTTCCTGCATGGCAGGGGGTTGGACTGGATGGCCCTTGAGGTCTCTTCCAACTCTCTGATTCTGTCATTCTATGATGGTTAGAGCTGTTCGGCAATGGAATATGCTGCCACAAAGGAGGGTGGTGGAGTCTCCTGTGGAGGTTTTTAAGCATAGGCTGGATGGCCATCTGTTGGGAGTCCTGTGATGTGGGTTCCTGCATGGCAGGGGGTTGGACTAGATGGCCCTTGAGGTCTCTTCCAACTCTGTGATTCTATGAATCCCACCCACCCCCATTCTTTCCCTTGTATCTGGTATACTTCATCCTATCTCCTGGTTCTCAATTCTACTCCCTAGTCTAGAATAATTTCATTAATCACCAACTTGGAAAATGCAAAGGCCTCAATCTAAATGAGAGTTGCCACTATAGTAATAGAATCAATGGCTTTTAAAGTTTTGACTTAATGATGAAACAAAGCTCCTTTAATTGGGGCTACAATCTGCATCTTCTAGAGGCCAAGGTTTGCACCAGCCGTCGGGTACAGCTCAGTGGTTCAGACATCTGGTTGCAGATCCAGAGGTTGGAAGTTTGATTCCCTGCTGCTGATGCTTGATGGGTGATGGACTTGATTGATCCGAAGAGTCCCGTCCTGGAGATGATGATGATGATGATGATGATGATGACGACAACAACAACAACAACAACAACAGCATAAACTTATTTGCACTCATCAGGGTATTATCAATGTCATGGTAGGCACAGCGAGCTGGTAAAAAAAGTGTGATTGAATTGGTTTAACTGTTAAACACTTTAGAATATCAGGCTCAGTATGTATGTTTACTAAACTTTGTGCTATGTCCTGATGTGCAGTTGCAATTTTGTGCACACACCACACACGCACAAATATTTTGAGGGAACTGAGCCGTGTAGGAGCTGTGGACTCTTAAAATGAAGAATGAAAAGCTCTAGCACAGCCATGTCCAAAGTCCGGCCCGCGGGGCAAATCCGGCCCGTCAAGCCATTTTGATTGGCCCGTGACTGCTGCCAAGGCCTGCTCCTTTCTTGCTGATGCCCACTGGGGCACCCACGGAAAGAAGGTGACAGCCTGCAAGGAGCCAGTGGGTGGGGCTTGCAAAGGGTCAGTGGGGGGGTCTTACAGTGGGGTGGCAGGATCAGGGAGCAACTGGCCCCCAACACATTCTCAGCCACCAAATCTGGCCCTCCTTACAAAAAGTTTGGACACCCCTGCTCTAGTAAGAACATAAGAACATAAGAAGAGCCATGCTGGATCAGGCCAAAGGCCCATCTAGTCCAGCTTCCTGTATCTCACAGTGGCCCCACCAGATGTGTTTGGGAGCGCATGAGACTAGATATCTGTCTCCTGATAGCACTCCCCTGCATCTGGCCCTTGAAGTACCCTGGTTTTAAGCCCGGGGAATTACACATCTCCATCATGGTTTGTAACCCGTGATGGACTTTTCCTCCAGGAATCTGTCCAATCCCTTTTTGAAGGCATCCAGGCCAGATGCCATCACCACATTCTGTGGCAGGGAGTTCCATAGACTAACAACGTGCTGGGTGAAAAAATGTTTTCTTTTGTCTGTTCTTACTCTCCCAGCCCTCCATTTGAGTGGCTGTCCCCTAGTTCTGGTATTTTGTGAGAGGGAGAAGAGCTTCCCTCTATCCACTTTTACTCATGCCCTGCATTATTTTGTACGTCTCAATTATATCCCCCCTCAGGCGCTTTTTTCCCAGACTAAAGAGCCCCAAATGTTTTAGCCTTTCCTCATAAGGGACATGTTCTACTTTCCTCATAGTAGAACATGGTCAGGCAACGTAGAGACCCAAGTCATTCTCACAAATGAGAAAACTATTTTGACAGTTTTCTCCCTATTGGGAGAGCATTATTTCAATTTTTGCATTTTAGGAAAAAGTAAAAAATTAAATTTTAAAGAATTAAATTTTTGTTTTTGGAAAAAATATCTATTTTGGTCACTAATAGTTGTACTTTGCTCAAACCCCAAGGACCTGTTGCCTTACAGCAGCCTGGAAGAGCAACCGTATATGGGCACAGCAAGACTTGAACTGGTTGTGAGGTTTGGTTACATCAGTGATCGTGTGTCGCGGCTCCTGCAGCAAGCCCGTCAGAGCTGAGAGGAGGAGATTTCTCTTACTGTCTCTGGTGTGTGTTCAGTCGTTCAGTCGTGTCCGACTCTTCGTGACCCCATGGACCAGAGCTCGCCAGGCCTTCCTATCCTCCACTGCCTCCCGGAGTTTTGTCAAATTCATTTTGGTTGCATCGATGACACCGTCCAACAATCTCATTCTCTGTCGTCCTCTTTTCCTTTTGCCTTCGATTTTTCCCAGCATCACAGACTTTTCCAAGGGGTCCTCTCTCCTCATGAGGTGGCCAAAGTACTGGAGCCTCAGCTTCAAAATCTGTCCTTCCAGAGAACATTCAGGGTTGATTTCTTTCAGAATGGATAGGTTTGATATCTTTGCAGTCCAGGGGACTCTCAAGACTCTCCTCCAGCACCACAGCTCAAAAGCATCAATTCTGCGGCGATCAGCCTTCTTTATAGTCCAGCTCTCACTTCCATACATCACTACTGGAAAAACCATAGCTTTGACTATCCTGACCTTAGTTGGCAAAGTGATGTCTCTGCTCTTTAGGATGCTATCTAGGTTTGCCATTGCTTTCCTCCCAAGAAGCAGGCGTCTTTTTATTTCGTTGCTGCAGTCGCCATCTGCAGTGATCAAGGAGCCCAAGAAAATAAACTCTGTCATTGCCTCCATTTCTTCCCCTTCTATTTGCCAGGAGGTGATGGGGCCAGTGGCCATGATCTTAGTTTTTTTGATGTTGAGCTTCAGCCCATTTTTTTTCACTCTCCTCTTTCACCCTCATTAAGAGGTTCTTTAATTCCTCCTCACTCTCTGCTATTAGAGTAGTATCATCTGCGTATCTGAGGTTGTTGATATTTCTTCCGGCAATCTTAATTCCGGCTTGTGATATATCCAGACCTGCCTTTCTCATGATGTACTCTGCATATAAGTTAAATAGGCAAGGTGACAGTATACAGCCTTGTCGTACTCCTTTCCCAATTCTAAACCAGTCAGTTGTTCCATATCCAGTTCTGACAGTTGCTGCTTGTCCCACATATAGATTTCTTAAGAGACAGATAAGGTGGTCAGGCACTCCCATTCCTTTAAGGACTTGCCATAGTTTGTTGTGGTCTACGCAGTCAAACGCTTTGGCATAGTCAATGAAGCAGAAGTAGATGTTTTTCTGGAACTCTCTGGCTTTCTCCATAATCCAGCGCATCTTGGCGATTTGATCTCTAGTTCCTCTGCCCCTTCGAAATCCAGCTTGTACTTCTGGAAGTTCTCTTTCCACATACTGCTGAAGCCTGCCTTGTAGAATTTTGAGCATAACCTTGCTAGCGTGTGAAATGAGTGCAATTGTCCGATAGTTGGAGCATTCTTTGGTGTTTCCTTTCTTTGGGATTGGGATGTAGACTGATCTTTTCCAGTCCTCTGGCCACTGCTGGGTTTTCCAAATTTGCTGGCATATCGTATGCAGCACCTTTACAGCATCCTCTTTTAAGAATTTAAAGAGTTCAATTGGAATGCCGTCACCTCCACTGGCCTTGTTGTTTGCAATACTTTCTAAGGCCCACTTGACTTCACTTTCCAGGATGTCTGGCTCCAGGTCAGCAACTATGCTATCTTGGTTATCAGGGACATCCAGATCTTTCTGATATAATTCTTCTGTATATTCTTGCCATCTCTTCTTGATCTCTTCTGCTTCAGTTAGGTCCCTACCATTTTTGTCCTTTATCATATCCATCTTTGCACGAAATGCCCCTTTAATATGTCCAATTTTCTTGAACAGATCTCTGGTTTTTCCTTTTCTGTTGTTTTCCTCGATTTCTTTGCACTGTTCATTCAAGAAGGCCACCCTGTCTCTCCTTGCTATTCTTTGGAAGTCTGCATTCAATTTTCTGTATCTTTTCCTTTCTCCCTTGCATTTTGCGTCCCTTCTCTCCTCCGCTATTTGTAGGGCCTCGTTGGACAACCACTTTGCTTTCTTGCATTTTCTTTTCTTTGGAATATTTTTCATTGCAGCCTCCTGTACAATGTTACAAGCCTCCATCCATAGTTCTTCGGGTGTTCTGTCCACCAAATCTAGTTCCTTGAATCTATTCTTCACTTCCACTGTGTATTCATATGGGATTTGACTTAGGTTATACCTGACTGGCCCAGTGATCTTCCCTACTTTCTTCAGTTTAAGTTTGAATTTTGAAATAAGAAGCTGATGATCTGAGCCACAGTCAGCACCAGGTCTTGTTTTTGCTGACTGTATAGAGCTCCTCCATCTTTGACTGCAGAGAACATAGTCAATCTGATTCCGGTATTGTCCATCTGGTGATGTCCATGTGTAGAGTCGCCTTTTGTGTTGTTGGAAAAGAGTGTTTGCAATGACCAGCTTGTTCTCTTAACAAAACTCAATTAGCCTTTGCCCTGCTTCATTTGGAAATCCAAGGCCAAACTTGCCAGTTATTCCTTTTATCACTTGACTCCCTACTTTAGCATTCCAATCCCCTATGATGAGAAGAACAACTTTCTTTGGTGTCAGTTCTAGAAGTTCTTGTAAGTCTTCATAAAATTGGTCAACCTCAGACTCTTCAGCACCGGTAGTTGGTGCATAAACTTGGATTACTGTGATGTTGAAAGGACTGCCTTGGAATCGTACCAAAATCATTCTATCATTTTTTAGGTTGCATCCCAGCACTGCTTTTCTCACTCTATTGTTGACTATGAGGGCTACTTCATTTCTTCTATGGTAGGATATTGGTAAAAAGTTTTGAAAGATGAAGTATAGGGTTGTTTTTTTGGTTCAAAAGATAATGAGCTTGATGCTGTGGCTTTTTCAACTACTGCTGCTGACCAAGACAAAGGTGCTGACACTGAACTTGTTCCTGTGCAAAAATGAAAAACCTTCCAGTAAATGGGGCCTCCTTTTTCAATGATTAATTTCAGATGGCGCATTTCAGTGCATCTCTTCATTTTGAGACTTTCTCACCCAAAGACGAGCAAAACATGTGAATACAAGATGGGTAGGTGAAAGTCAGGAAAAGTTGAATCCAGCCCAACCCTAAGGCCTTTTCCACGGGAAGAAAGAAGCAACTCTCCAGAGGTTTCTGCCAAGAGTCCAAACCATCTTGCTGGTGGCAGATGGCGTCTCTGCAGACGCCTTGAAGGTGACCTTAGGATGTTGGTGGGCTGAAATATGCTGGGTGTGAAGACCAAATCATAGCAGTTGTATCCAAGGGCTCTCTTTCCTGTGGCGGTCATCTTCATTCAATAAAAATGTGCCTAAACACAGGACAACAAGAGCTGAAACCCTCTTCCTCTTTCCACCGAGAGCAGGCCAGGGCAAAAAGTTCCACTCAACATCCAGGCACAACAGGGTACTAAGCTGGGGAGAGGCGGGGTTTTGCTTAGCAATCTTGGTGTGATCAAACATCTGTCTCATGCCTAACTTTATGCATTCAAGTGAATGCGTTCAGTAACTATCAAGTTGCACCGGGAATTCAGGCCCCTTTGATTTAACTGGCCGGGCTGGAACAGAACTGCTTCCTCGCATTTCTATTTACAGTCCTGAAGGTGGTGCTAGATGCCCTAAAAGCACATCCAATCTCGCCTGATCTCGGAAGCTAAGTAGGGCCAGCCCTGGTTAGTATTTGGATGGGAGGCCACCAGGGAATACCAGGCGCTGTGTAGGCACCTGGAGTAAGAACTGGGAAGATACTCCAGTAGTCCTGCCAAGAAAAAACTCCACGGACATGGGGCCACAAAGAGTCGGTCATGACTGTAACGACACAACACACACACACACACACGCACACACACACACAGGTGGTGCTATTAAAATAATATTGCATTAATAAGCAATAAGGCCCTCCTCCTCCTCCTCCTCCTCCTCCTCCTAATAATAATAATAATAATAATAATAATAATAATAATAATAATAATAATAATAATAATAATAATAATAATAATAATAATAATAATAATAATAATATACAGAATCAGAACACCATTGCTTTTCTACTGGGTTCTATTGCCATGTATGTGTGTGTTTGCAGTAAACTTATTTTGAAAGCAGCAATAGGAACTCAAGTTGTAGGACACACTGTCAAGTTAGACTTCAGCTGCAACAGTGATGGGATTTATGCCGTGGAACCACCTTTTCTTGCAGACAAAGCAGAGAGGAAGCACACGGCCTGAGAGCA
>JAHTLZ010000309.1:410454-425003 GCA_023846285.1 Phrynocephalus versicolor | reverse complement strand
CCTTTTCTTGCAGACAAAGCAGAGAGGAAGCACACGGCCTGAGAGCACAGAGTAAGTAAATATTTTTTCACCCAGCGCATTGTAAGTCTATGGAACTCCCTGCCACAGGATGTGGTGATGGCATCTGGCCTGGATGCCTTCAAAAGGGGATTGGACAGATTCCTGGAGGAAAAGTCCATCACAGGTTACAAACCATGATGGAGATGTGCAGTCTCCAGGCTTTGAACCGGGTTGCTTCGGGGGCCAGATGCAGGGGAGTGGTGTCGGGAGACAGATATCTAGTCTCATGCACTCCCAAACGCACCTGGTGGGGCCGCTGTGAGATACAGGAAGCTGGACTAGATGGGCCTTTGGCCTGATCCAGCATGGCTCTTCTTATGTTCTTATGTTCTTATGTTCTCCCTTTTCTTCTGGGGGGGAAAATCTTGTTTTTTAATAGGAATTTAGGCTTGAGACTCCATGGAAATAAGCATGATGGGACACTGTGTGAATTGTTAAGCTGAATATTTGGTGAACATTTTGGTTGTATTAGACCAGGCATGTTTGCCACTCCAGATGTTTTGGACCACAACTCCCATAGTCCTTTGTCACCGGCAATCTAAGCTTAGAATTCTGGGAGTTGTGGTCCAAACCATTTGGAGGGTCGAAGTTTGGTCATGCCTGTATTAGACCTTATCTGTGGAATGTAGAGGAATAGACATAACAAACTAGCAGCACAGAAAATGGTTAGCTACCATTGGTCAATTATGTCATGTGACACCTGGAAGCTGTGAGAAGAAGATGAGAAGACTGAGAGAAGCCATTATTATACTGGTTATGATGATGATGAGCTGAGGATCGCTTTAAGCAATGGAGCTCACAAGTGGAATAGGAAAAGTTAGCTCAGAAGAAATCTTGAATGTAATCAGTTAGGATGACTTAGATTTTATTATTCTTAGGGAAATAAAACTATTATTGAGATTTGTTAAGGTTTTGATATTTTTGATACTTTTTCAACTCTTATTTTTGTAGCTTAAGGATAGAAAATAAAATACTGTTTTTGAAAAGTAATGTGGCCTCTTGTTTTGAAAAGAACCCAGAGTAAATCAGAAGGTGGAGATGTTTTGGAGCATTTAGCCTGAGAGAAGAGGAATTTCTCTTTACTTTTGAACTCTGCCAGTGCAACCCCCTTTTTGATTTACCGTGCAAAGGCATTAATTGGCAAATTCTGGGGTGCATGGTTGCATCTCGCGTGCATTTAATTTGGGACCTATGTCTGGGAAATTTGGATGGCTTGCCTGATGCAAGGCCAAAACGGGAAAACACTGTTGTGATGTCACCAGTAATAATCCTGTTGCTTTGATTCTTTTACATTCCGTGGCACAAGGTCTCCCTTCAGAAATTCCATCAAGACCCTTCGCAATGGAAGCCCTTAGGTGTATCATTGAGATTAACACACTTTTCAAGTGTGGCCCGTTTCTCCTCCTCCTCCTCCTCCTCCTCCTCCTCCTCCTCCTCCTCTTCTTCTTCTTCTTCTTCTTCTTCTGTCCTTGGGATGTTAGCAGTTGGGCTGGCAGTTGAGGCACTCATTCGTCGTCATCATCTTCGTCGTCATCTTTGCTGGGCGCGCACCTCTGGAAGCAGTTCACCAACAGGGCCAACAGGAAGCTGGAAGCGATGGCGGCGATGGAGACGGCAACACCGGAGAAGATGATGATAATCAGGTCTGTGAGAGAGAGGCTGAATTTGCAGTCCCTAAAACTGGCCTCCGTTAATTCGCTGAGAAAGACCGTTATCTCCTCCACGGGGACTGTGCACTGGATTTCACTCAAACCTATCGGGAGAGGAAGAGAGGAAGGAAAGAGAGAAGGGAGAGAGCGTTATTCCTTCTCCTTCGAAGACTGTTGGCCGCCTCACCATATAAAATAATGTGTGAAGCAGGTGAAAAAGCCAGGTTACAGCCCTTTAACAAACTTGAGTAACTTATACCCACACTGACCAGCCACTTCACAGTACCACCAATTAGTGCTGTACCCCTGTATGTCAACACATATCAAAGCATGAAGGGCAGGAAGATCCAGTGGTTAGATGGATGAGCCGTGACTTAGACAGCCCCATTCTTATTATCTCCATGTGGCCATGAAACACGCCAAGTGATGTTAGACCCATGGGTCACAAGCTTGGGCAACCCAGGTATTCTTGGATTACAAATCCCAGAATCCTTTGCCACCTGCTGTGCAGGCTGGGCTTTCTGGGGGTTGCAGTCCAAGGACATCTGGGTTGCCCCTGCCTTAAACAAAGAAGAGCCAGAGAGTTCACGGGATCAGACCTCATGCCAAGTTCCACCTGTGGAGCTCCGACTTAGAATCATAAAATCCTAGAGTTGGGAGAGACCTCAAGGGCCATCCAGTCCAACTTTCAGCATATTGCACTGCCAAACAGCTCTAACTGTCATGAAGTTCTTCCTAATGTTCAAATGGAATCTCTTTTCCTGTAGTTTGAAACCATTGCCCTGAGTCCTAGTCTCTGAAGCCATGGAAAACAAACCTGTTCCCTCTTCAATATGACATCCTTTCAAATATTTAAACATAGCTATCATATCCCCTCTCAGTCTTCTTTCTTGAAGGCTAAAGATTCCCAGTTCCCTAAGACATTCCTCATAAGACATTTCCTCCAGACCTTCAACCATCCTGGTTGCCCTCCTCTCTACCCGCTCGAGGTTGTCAACATCCTTTTTAAATTGAGGCGCACATAACTGGACACAGTACTTCAGGTGGGGCCTGACCAGAGCAGAATAGAGTGGTACTATCACTTCCCTTGATCTAGACACGATGCTTCTGTTGATGCAACCAATAATCGCATTGGCTTTCCTGGCCGCTGTGTCACACTGCTGACTCGTGTTCAATTTGTGGTCCACCCGGACTCCCAGATCCCTTTCACAGGTACTATATTCCAGCCAGGTATCTCTCATCCCATACTTGTAGGACATCTGTGGGAAATACTGTGATGGGGGTTCCTGCATGGAAGGGGGTTGGACTGGATGGCCCTGGAGGTCTCTTCCAACTGATTCAAGCTACAGGGCTTTTTCACATGCAAGACAATGACCAACCCTTTGGGGAAGTAGCACAGTGTGCACTCAATGAACAAAAAAAAATACTGAGGTGACATATAAACATAGAATCATAGAACTAGAGAACTGGAAGGGCCTTCTAAGGCCATCAAAGAATCATAGAGTTGGAAGAGACCTCAAGAGCCGTCTAGTCCAACCCTCTGCCATGCAGGGACCCCCAGCACAATATTTCCGACAGATGGCCATTCAGAGTCTGCTTAAAAACCTCCAAAGACAGAGACTCCACCACCCTTTGTGGCAGCAGATTCCACTGCCAAACAGCCCTGTCATGAAGTTCTTCCTAATGTTCAAATGGAATCTCTTTTCCTGTAGTTTGAAACCATTGCCCCGAGTCCTAGTCTCTGAAGCCATGGAAAACAAACTTGTTCCCTCTTCAATATGACATCCTTTCAGATATTTAAACATAGCTATCATATCCCCCCTCAGTCTTCTTTTAGAGAGGTTAAACATTCCCAGTTCCTTAAGCCGTTCCTCATAAGACATTTCCTCCAGACCCTCAACCATCCTGGTCGCCCTCCTCTGCACCCACTCGAGGTTGTCAACATCAAGTCCAACCCTCTGCTTAGTGCAGGAATCCAAATCATAGGCGATCTGACAGAGGGTGGTCTAATTTTCTTTCAAATGCCTCCAGTGCTGGAGCCCTCACCACCTCCTGGGGTCATTGGTTCCATCACCCTACTGCTCTAACTGTTATGAAGTCCCCCTGCCCCAGATATTCAGCCTGAATCGGAGTTGCCTTCACTTTAGCCCATTATTATGTGTACTGCATTCCCAAATGACTGAGAACAGAACCCTCCCTGTCTTCCAAGTATTTGAACAGTAACACCTTCAGTCTCCCGTTCTCTAAACAGTCTGTCCCTCAATTTGTCCTCCTAGGGGGTTGGTGTCCAGTCCCCTGATCCTCTTCCTTGCCATCCTCTGAACTTGTTCCAGTTTGTTGGCGTCCTGCTTCAAGTGTGGCATCCAGAACTGAACATAGTCCTCAAGATGAGGCCAAATGGAGGGGGCCAGGTGCCTCAAGAGACCTTGAAACAATGACTCTGTTGATGCAGCCCAAAATAGCATGGGCCGTTTTGGAAGCTACATCACACTGCGGGCTCATATACAGCTTGCGATCTAGAGAACAATTCCAAATCCTCCTACATGTGTTGGGGGACAGAAGGAACGGAACGGTGGCACAGATCAAAATGGATCAAAAACACCCCAGTTACTTTGCAAAGGTCTCTATCCATCTGCTACAAGTTTGCGAGTCTGCGACATTCCACACTCTGCTCTCCCTCCCTCCCTCCCTCCCTCCCTCCCTCTGTGTGTGTGTGTGTGTGTGTGTGTGTGTGTGTGTGTGTGTGTGTGTGTGTGTGTGTGTGTGTGAGAGAGAGAGAGAGAGAGAGAGAGAGAGAGAGAGAGAGAGAGAGAGAGAGAGAGAGAGAGCATTATTCCCTTTCCTCCATTGTCTCAGAATGAGGGCACTGTGCAATACAAGGACAAGGTTATCAACCTCTATTGCTGCTGCCGCTGCTGAAAGCATGGCAGCCCAAACATTTAAAAATATCGTAGGAAATAAGAGAGAGAAGCTACTACTACTGCAAAGCAGACCCCTCCCCTCCAGGCAGAAAAAAGAACACACACCCATGAGACACTGTTCCCCTGGAATTTCAACGAAATTATTCTCCCAATCTCTTGCGACCACAAACAAGTTGAAAACTTCTGGAGCTTCAGTCTGTCCACACTCGGATATTGCATCCCCATGGCTTTAGTAGTGTTTACTCCTAAGTAAGTGCCTGCAGGATGTCAGCCTGAAGCAAGAATGGCCTGATTCACCCAGAAGATCTGGACCTGAATTCTAAAGGACCTGTAGTAGTTTTGAATGATGGGATCCGTAATCCAAAGCACCTCTGTGAGACTCCTGAAAGAAGCCCTGTTTCCAAGACCACAATGGATGAGAGAGGGAGAACTCAGCATGTAATTAGAGATAAACCAGAAATGAATCACTGCAAGCATATTGCAGATTAAAATGAACTGGAAGACTGAAGCTTCAGGAGGCACCCAAGGGGAGGGGGTTGTCCCACAGTGGGATTAATTGCCGAGCACTCAGCTGTGTGTGTGTGGGGGGGAGTCTGTCATTCTGGAAGCCTCCCAAGGCCACTCAGCTGAACAAGCCAGGAGGAAAAGGAAGCTGGGTGCAAGACGGCAGATGGTCCCACCTCCCTGAAGAACGAAGGCTGGTCCCAACAGTACCAGCTGCTCCTCTCTGGTACTTAGCTAAGGGGAGCTGCCCCTGGAGACGAGAAAGGACCACACTGGCAAATTAATGTGCCCAGATCATCAGGCCTCCAAACTGTGCATCATCCTCTCCCGTCCCTTAAAGTCTTCTTGGCTCAGAAGCAAGAGACGGAAGAACATTCCGCCCTTGAAGCTTGTGGTGTAAACATAGGTCCCAAATTAAATGCACGCGAGATGCAACCATGCACCCCAGAATTTGCCAATTAATGCCTTTGCACGGTAAATCAAAAAGGGGGTTGCACTGGCAGAGTTCAAAAGTAAAGAGAAATTCCTCTTCTCTCAGGCTAAATGCTCCAAAACATATCCACCTTCTGATTTACTCTGGGTTCTTTTCAAAACAAGAGGCCACAATACTTTTCAAAAATAGTATTTCATTTTCTATCCTTAAGATACAAAAATAAGAGTTCAAAAAGTATCAAAAATATCAAAATCTTAACAAATCTCAATCATAGTTTTATTTCCCTAAAAATAATAAAATCTAAGTCATCCTGACTGATTACACTCAAGATTTCTTCTAAGCTAACTTTTCCTATTCTACCTAACTGCAGTGAGCTCCATTGCTCAAAGTGATCCTAAGCTCATCATCAGCATAATAATCAGTATAATGGCTTCTCTCTGTCTTCTCATCTTCTTCTCACAACTTCTGGATGTTACATCACATAATTGACCAATAGTAGCTAACCATTTTCCGTGCTGCTAGTTTGTTATGTTTATTTCTCTACATTCCATAGATAAGGTCTAATACAAACTGAAATGTACATGTAATATTAAGTTTAACAATTCACACTATGTCCCATCATGCTTATATCTGTACAGCCTTGAACATTTTCCTTGTGAAGTCTGTAATTTTTTTCATTCCACATGTCTGTAAAAAGTGGACCTGATCCATGAAAGCTCACATTGAAATAGGCTCGTCTTTACAGCTACACAAGGTTTTCCTCTTTTTTTTATTGTTATGTTTCGTTCTTCTTTCCTCCGGCCTTTGCCTTCAGCCTAGGTCTGCCGCAGAGTTATTAGAACAAGGGTGTCCTCCTGCGAACCATTGCAAAGCAGCCGGGGTGGGGGTGGGGTGGGGGGTTGGAAGGACCCAGCCTTTCACAGGGATGAATGGGTTTGCGAAACATGGAAGAGGGGATTGGATGGTATCTGTAGTTTTCCACTTGATTCTCAGTACAGACATAGGGAACGGTCCTTGCAGCAAAGCTACAGGGTGGCAGTGGAAGAGTTGAAAATCTTGTTAAACTCTTTACTTTGGTGGCATGCATGGGGAGAGAAGGGGGGGGGGCCTGGCATGTCTTCCATGTAGCTTTCAGTCCTGGAAACTGAGGCCACCCATACAAATAGGACGAATGAAATTGAGTATTTCTCCCCTCTTCCCTAGGCATCCCCCATCTGTTTCATTTGCAGCCTGCAAATAGAACTGATAGGCACCAGCCTTCCCTTGCCGTGAAAAGAAAGAAAAGCATCTCTGCACACAGAGATCTGATTCGCTCAATCAGCCTTAGCTTTAGGTTGGTCCAGGGTAGGCAGCAGCTTGGGAGTGGCGGGAGGATGTAGCCCAAACAAAATTAAAGCAGATTTGACAGATGGTTGTCTAACATTCTCTTGAATGCCTCCACCATCCCTCACCCCCTCTGGAGGGAACTACAGTAGTTCCATTATGATGCTCCTCTAACAGTTAAGAAGTTTCCCCCCAATATTCAGCCTAAAACTGGCTCCTTGTTGCTTGAGGCCACTCTTGTGTGTCTTTCACTCTGGAAAGATTGAGAACAGATCCTGCCATTCCTCTCTAGGACTACTGTGCAAGTTTTTGTAAAAAAAAAAATGCTTTCTAAAATGTCACTCTAGTGGAGTGTTGGTGAACATATGGCATGTGACATGTGCCAAAGGTGGCCCTTGGAGCCCTTTCTGTGGGCACCCAACATTGCCCCTTCAGAGCCACCTGTATTCAGGTTAAATGGCTGTGTTGGCACTTGGCAAAAAATGGGTGGGTTTTGAATTGCAGCTTGGGCACTCGGTCTCCAAAAGGTTCGCCATCACTGCTCTGGTGTGTAGACCTCCCAGTCTGCTCACACAAACACAACAGGTTCGTACTTTGCTTCTCCTTGCTTTCTTTTTTAATCAGTGGTCTCTCTTCTTTCTGGCTTCCTCTTCTGAATGAAGACTAATTTTAGGTCCTCTACTGGATCAAGAGATGAGAGGAGGGAAAGGAGCATATGATCCAAAATGTCTCTGCCAGACTGTCAGCCGGGACCAGACACTTGGCAGGTTTTTGAAATTCTTACACTGCCTTCCGGTCTGGAGACGATGGGATGCATGAGAATTGAGACACAGGCTGACCTGATCCTGACCCCCCCCCAGACTCAAAGGCAGAGAGAAAGTCATTTATCCTTGATTTGTTTTTGTTTTTTTGTATTATGTGAAGATCCACTCCTCAACTCAATATATCAAATGCTATCAAACAAATCTGAATGTATATTTTGCCCCCACCTCACAGAGAAAACAGGGAGTAAACACGCGTAGCAACATGTATTTTGAAAGGGGGAAAAGCATTTAAATGTATATATTTCCAGATTGAATGGGGATATATATATATATATTTTGAAAAGTCACCATCTGCCAATTAATCAGGAAACGGGACAGAGTGGATTTGTGGATTAACACATGATGCTCACTAAACACAGACCTAAAATAGCGTGACTTCTCTGATCTCGACTTCTGAGTCCTGCCCTTGGCTCGGCTCGAGGCTCCCGGGGCAAGCGGTTCCAAAGCAGTGGCACCTTCTGGAGAGCAGGCTGATGGAGCCACGTGCCAAGAGGGCCAGAGAAGGGATTTGCAGTGGCCCTCACAGAGTGGTCTGGCCAGCTCTCCTCCACCCATTAGGTTTCCATGGTTGAGCCCGGATTGGAACTCAGGGGCTCCGAGTCCTCGTCCATTTGTACACAGGCACACGAGAGAAGACCCGGCACCTTCACTACCACCCATCAGGAGGACCTTGGAGGGATCAGTGGCAGGTCTGCAGAAAGTCTGCTTCTGCTTCTGCTTCTGCTTCTGCTTCTAACTTCGCCCAGTTCAGTGAGTTGGCTGTGTTTTTCGAAAGGCCTCTCCTTTCTCTGGCATCCATGAGTTCCAAGAGAAGATGTTTTGGTTCATTTTTCATTCCGCCGGTGTCTCCTACCTGGGTGGAGTGCAAGTGGTCCTGGCCCGGTCCTCCTGGCTGTGGCATAGGCGGCAGAAGGGGGGGGGACAAAGCCGTTGGGCCTGTGCTACAGCTGCTAGGCGGGCCACATGGTTGGCAACAAAAATAAAAATAAAATAAAATAAAAATAACCCAATCCGGCCTGCGGGCCAGCAGGTTTAAAAATAAATTTAAAAAATTAATAAATAATTTTTAAAAACCAACCAGTGGGATTCAAAAAAGAAAAAGAAAACATGAAAATGAACCTGAACTAAAACGAATTACAAAGCAATTTTTTCCTAAAAATTTGTTTCATAATTAACGAAACGAACCAAACCAGAAAACGAAATGAAACGAAATGAAACAAACTGCCTTTTTTTTGGTTCATGCCCATCTATATCGGAAAGCATTTGCAGCCGTTTGTGACAGAGGCTGGTGCGGCAGAGCGCGTGACCGGCAAGAAGGCGCTCAAGCAAGGACAGGACACAGGCCACCTCTCAGGCCCCAGGACAGGGCACGGCTGCTGGTCCATGAGGAGGGGCCGGCGGGGTTCCATACTAAGAAGCAGCGGGGTAGATGGGCGAAAAGTTACTGTTACCCACCCAGAATTTTTAAACTGTTGTATGTGTATGTGTATGTGCATCATCATAAATAATAATAATTTTGACTATATACTTTTCTGGTTTTTAATTGCACTGTTATTGACTGCTCTTATGTTGTTCCTGAATGTTGTAAGCCGCCCAGAGTGACCTTTTAGGCCTGGTGGGCAGGAGATAAACAGACCAATCGGCTGCGAGCCTGGGCTCGCTCACTCAGCCGTGTCACAGCGCTGGGATGGCCCGGTTCCCACCTGCCACAGGCTGCCCGTGGCTCCAGCCGGCCCACCCACTCCCCGGTGTCACTTGCCCTCTGCTTCCCGGATGCCGCTGCCAGTTCTTCCTGTACCCCCACCCCTCCACCCCCCAGTTCAGAGGTTAAGCAGTAGAAGGCCCATCGCAGTCATTTCCTAACAGCATGGTGGGCTGTTAATGTGCATCCGAGGACACATGGAAATCCTTTTCAAGAGGTTTCCCTCTTTGTGTTCTTTTTTAAAGGACAAAATAATGATTATCTAATAGTCATACTGAGCATAAGTGGAGATGTTTAATGCTACAGTTTATTTTCTTTGCACAAATCAAAGAATGCTCACTAAGACCAAGAGAATATAATATGCCCTCTCACAAGAATGGCAGAAAAATGCACCTCCCTCCTTTTCCATGTGCATCCAGGAGACAAGCATATTCCTACTCCTCAGTGGTTTTGGAGTGATGAAAACTGAAAGACGTAATATTTTTTCTCGGTGCTCTGAGATCTGATGCCTGAAGCCCTCGGGGGGGGGGGCTGTCCATCTTCACTCCTGCAGCTTTGCTGAAGCCTGCTTTCCATTCAGAAGCACAAGAAACCTGACCAAAGCTTCACCGTCTGGCATCCGTCACATCACCAGCTGTCGTGCTCTTGTTGCCTCTTCCCAAGGACAAAGGCAGAGATTTGAAAAATAAAAATAAACAGAAGGCAGATGCTCTCTTGACTCAGTCGCCTGCTTGCGGACAGATGTTGCTGGAATTTATTAGGGATTCGGCTTAACATCTACAGCAGTGCTCAGATCGGGACTTGGCCAAGGGAGGCTTAGTGAACCTGTAATAAATGCTTGCACTGAAGGGCCAAAGGGTGAAACGCTCTTCGGCCAAAGAGCAACGCTAGGAAGGAACCTCCTCTAGTTAGAGGCAATGGCAGCATATTCCAGAGAATATGTTTTCTGCTTGGGTTCTCGTCTTTCTCCCCCCGGCTCCCCAGCAATTATGAAGGTTTTTTTCTTCTGCGCAGACTTGCAGGTGGTGACAAGGCATGACGATGCTAGAACAACGGGGCACGGCAGATTCGGCATTCTATGCCTAACCCCAAACCTTAAAATGCTGCAAGGCGAAGCACAGATCTCTAAGTCCAACGACACCCCACCCCACCTCACCCCGTGGCCTGTTTTTAAAAACAGGCAAGATGCTCACAGCTGGGTTGCACGCGTGGCATCCTATCTCTTACTAGAGGCAGTTGAGAACAGACAAAAGAAAATAGTTTTTTCCAACCTGGATGCCTTCAAAAGGGGATTGGACAGATTCCTGGAGGAAAAGTCCATCACAGGTTACAAACCATGATGGGAAGATGTGTAATCTCCAGGCTTAAAACCGGGGTACTTCAAGGGCCAGATGCTGGGGAGTGCTATCAGGAGACAGAGATCTAGTCTCGTGCGCTCCCAGAGGTATCTGGTGGGGCCACTGGGAGATACAGGAAGCTGGACTAGAGGGGCCTTTGGCCTGATCCAGCACGGCTCTTCTTATGTTCTCATGTTTGTAAGTTGTGCAGTGGCCCCAGTGTGTTCTCACACCTCCTTCAGCTACTTCAATGTAGCCCATTTGCCATGCTTCTTGTGAAGGCCACTGTTTAGCAATCACCCGCCACTGCACCATCCTGCACTAGACTTGGGCAAAGAACTATTTTACATCCTTCCTTGCTGGATTGGATGACCTTGACCAGAAGAGCTCGTGCCAGGAGAAAATACCACCTTCATCGAATGAGGAATGGGGCCAAGACAAAGGAAATGAGTGCCAACAGGAAAAAATGAACAGCTTTGCTTTCAGAGAGGGAAAAAAAATAACAGAGGCACGTTTCCACTGCATAGTGTGGTAGAACTATGGCAGTAGCACAGTTGAAAAGGCGATAGAGCTCTAAGCAGACCACAGGATGAACATGAACCCACAGCATGATGGGGTGGGGTGAGGTGGAGGGTCGGCAGTGGTGGAGAACTAAATGTAGGGCGAGGGGACTGCAACAGAAGCCACGTATCCACATGTAGGGCAGCTTTGGTCTGTCAGGAGGTGGAGATCCGGGAATGTTTCCAGAGAAGGATGGCAGCATCAGTAGAAGTTCTGGAAGCCAGAATGTGAGGAATGATTGTGGAAGCCGAGTTTGTCCAGCCTGGAAAAAGAAAGGCTGAGGCATGAGATGAGAGCCATGCCACTGGAAAATGGAGCTGGAGGCAGATAAACAGATAAAGAGGACCTTATTGCAAGCTGACCTCTCCAGGACCGGATGAACTGCCCCCAAGACTGCTGAAGGAACTGGCTGAAGGACCCTCATGGCCACGGCCCTTTGTTTTCTTGAAATCAGGGGAAACGGGTGAGGTGCCAAGTGAATGGAGGAGGGCTACCGTTGTCCTTCTCCCCAACGTGGGCAAAGGGAAGGACCTGGGTACTACAGGCCTTTAGGCCTGACCAATCCCAGGGGAAATTTTGAAACAGATTATAAAGTGGCCACTCTGAAAGCGCTTAGAAATCAGTGCAGTAATAACTAGGAGCAAACATGGATTTGTCAAGAACAAATCCTGCCAGAATAACCCAATCTCATGTTTTGATCAGCTGACCTCCCTGGTGGACAGAGGGAATGCTGGAGATGTGATATATCTCAGCTTCAACAAAGCTTTTGAGCAAGTTCCCAGTGATATTCCGATTGGTAAATTAACCAGGTGTGGGCTGGATAGGCCAAGTGTCAGTTGCCTACAGAATCATCCTCAGAGTGTATATGATTAATGTATCCTTCTCCAACTAGGAGGGAAGATGTGGGGGTAACAACCCCCAGGCTCAGTCCTGGGTCTGGTGCTCTTCCACATTTTTTTATTAATAACTTGGACAAGGGAGAGCAGGGAATGTTTGGGAAATTCACAAAGACACAAAATTAGGTAGAAGAGCTGATACCCTGGGAGAAAAAAACAAAATCCCAAAGAATCTTGATAGGCTGGAGGACTGGGGCAAAACCAAAGAATGAAATTTAATGGGGATAAATGCAAAGTACTGCACCTAAAAAAGAAGAATCCCAACACAGAGCTCCATGGGTCCTGGATCAACAAGATTACTAGATCACAAGCTGAACGTGAGCCAGCAGTGTGACGTGCCTATAAAAAGGCCAGTGTTATTTTAGGCTGCATGAATAGAAGGAGGCCAGTGGCCAAGCCCCGCCAGGCATTCGTTCCCCTCTAATTCGGCACGGGTTAGGCCTCATCTAGAGTCCTGTGTCCACTGTAAGAAGGAGGCTGAGCAATTGGGACAAGTTCAAAGGAGGGCGACAGTGGCTGGAAACCATTTCTTCTGAGGAAAGACTGAAAGAAATTTGCATGCTTAGCTTCGAGGGGTGTGTGTGTGTGATATGATAGCTCTTTTCAAAAACCCGAAAGGCGGTCATACAGAAAAGGGACAGGACCTGTTCTTGATCATCCCTGACTGCACGACATGTAGCAACGGGCTCAAGGGACAGGGAGCCATATTTTGGTTTAATATCGGGAAACGTTTTGTAACATAGGCTGTTACCCCACGTCCACTTTGTTGCTCTAGAAAGTGCTCTGAGATCAAGATCCTAAAATTGTTCCCCCACATCCATCGCGCTTTAAGCTAAATAAAGGGTGACCACACATGAACCCGAAGCGCGACTCCGCGCATCTTCCTTGTACCTGGCCTCGGGGTGGTGGAATCCTTGTCACGTTTCCATTGCGGTTTTTAAACCGGCACACGCGCCATGGGGTACCGTTTAATCCGCAGCATAACTGTTCCGTTGCCATAGGGCCACCTAGTGGCACTACTTGGAGCAGCCACATGGCCGTTTGAGAAGCCAGTCAAGCCACTATGCATGGAAAGAAGCCAAAAAGGAAATATTCAGTCTGACAAATAACAAATGAAAATTGATATACAGTGGTACCCCAACTTACGAGGCACCCGAAATACGAAAATCCCAACTTACGAGCACTCTTCAGTGCTCCCCCACACATGTACACTCAGCAGCTGCTAACAAGTAAGATTGGGATTCCCCGTCTTGCGAGCAACAGGTGTGTGTGGGGGTGTCGGGATTTGAATTGCCTTCCAGTCACGGAGGCAAATGCTGCCTTGGTGACTGGACGGCAATTCAAAAGTGTTGCGCCACTTCTCCCCCCCCCACCCCTCGCAGGGGCTCCAGAGAAGCAGCACACTACTTTTTAAATATTTTCCAGTCACAGAGGCAAATCGTGCGCAAGCTTCTTGGGGGTCGGAAGAACCTGCCCACACTTCCTCCCCCAGCCAGCACCAATCAGCTGCTTGTTGCTGGCTTTGGACCAGTGCTCCCAGGCCATTCCCACTGAAATGCACCTGAGCCAATGCAATTCAATAGAGATGGCCCCGGGAGTGCTGGCCCAAAGCCAGTGTCAAGCAGCTGATTGGCGCTGGCTGGGGGAGGAAGCGTGGGCAGCTTCTCCGCCCCCCCCCCCAGGGAATGGACTAATTGCTTTCCAATGCATTCCTAAGGGAAACCGTTCCCCGACTTACGAGATTGTCGACTTATAAGTGTTCTCTCGGAACGCATTAATTTCATGTCAGAGTTCCACTGTACTGATATACCTACCTATCAGGTTTTCATTTTAAAAAATGGTGCTGTGGGAAAACAAAACAAAATGGATTTTGATGCGGACCCCGGTCTGTGGGGGTCACAGAAGTTACATAACAATAACATGCATCCTTGGGGATGCAGGAATAGCAACAAAACAACATTACTGCAACAAGATATGTTACACATTTTAATTTGTTGCGGTACAAAGTGGACGTGGAGTAACGGCCTGAGACAGATCAAAGTACGGCAAAGGGGCCCATGGCCTCAGGGAGTGATGAGTACTCCCAACGCTGGAGGTATGAAAGAAAATGAAACAGCCACCTTTGACGGGGCTTCCAATCTTGCGCGGCAGGACTGGTGGACTTGATGGCCTTGTAGGTCCCTTACAATGTCGTCACCTGATGTTTCTACGACCTCTTTTTCTCTCATTGGTTGTAAACCAATAAAACCTTTTAAAAATTGGGGGGGGGGTTTTGAAATCTTTCACTCCTCCTGAAGGGTATGATCAAACGTATACAGCTGTTTTAGTAACCCCCAGAC
>JAHTLZ010000309.1:391196-403285 GCA_023846285.1 Phrynocephalus versicolor | reverse complement strand
AGATAGATAGATAGATAGATAGATAGATAGATAGATAGATAGATAGAAAGGAAGGAATCCATTCTGAGTCTCCATATTCTACCCTAACAGTAGGAAGCCTTGTGGTGCAGTGGTTAAATGCCTGTACTGCAGGTTAAAACTATGCTCAGGAACTCAATCCCAGGTAGCAGCCAGCTCATGGTTGACTTAGCCTTCCATCCTTCCAAGGTCAGTAAATGAGTACCCAGCTTGCTGTGGGGGGATGTGTAACCTGCATACTGTAATTGAAACTGTAAACCACCCAGAGATTAATTGAAATGGTACAGGGCAGTATATAAGCAGAAGCACTTTAACTTCTTGTTCACAATGCAAATTATACATCAGGACAATTAAGAGCTGAGGCATGCTTATTTCTTTCAGAACAACCCAGGTTGATGCTCTGAAAGGCTTTGGTTCATTCCAGGAGCCCAGCAGATATTTGCAATGTGATCTTGAGTGCCTCTTCCTTATCAAAATCCAGCCTGAACCTCAGGGTCGAGAGAGTGCAGCTTCTCCATCTCCTGCTTCCAATTACGTGGCCCATTTGATTTCAATATTGACCTTCTGGTGATGTCCTTCTGCACAGCCATCTGTCTGGTCACTTGAAGCATGTATTTGTAATACACGGATTGTTCGCTTCCCAGAATTCTGTGGTTCATCCTCCTGCTTCCTCTCTGTCTCCTAGGCCAAAATTTCCAACACCAGTTTTGTTTTGGCACGTGATCAGTTTCCTCCGTGATGCGTGCTTAAAACTTTCACATTTATTTTCTTCGGCATCAATAGTTGGGGAAGTTATGAATGCTGGCTCTATTGACAGATTTTCCTGTGCCTCAGAATGCAAGTAGTTGCATTTGTTCCAGGGTTGTCATTTCCAGAGCAGAAAACATTGTAGTTTTCAAACTGAAAAGATCCCGTTACGGTTCACTTGTGTTTAATGAAGCCCAAGGATGGTAATATTGCCATGTTTCATTTCTGCTGTACTGTTTCCAGTGTGTGTGTGTTCTGTGCTGTCAAGTTGGAACCGACTAATAGTGACCCTAAGAGGGCTTTCTAGGTGAGATATCTGAGGAGTGGTTTTACCAGTTCCACTACCCCATGAAGTTCCATAGCTAAGCAGGGTTTAGATCCCTCTTCTACAGAAACCTAGTCTGTCACTCTATCCACTATACCACACTGGGAATCCAGGTTTCACATTTACCTTGATTCATACATCAGGCTTTCCTTTCATTTGTGTGCACATCTGCCACGATATATCCTTTCAGCTTTAATCGTATTTGTGTTATTAGCAACACAGCTGTACATATTTGTCCTTTGCTTTCCGATCTGGGAGTCTCATCCTCAAATACTGTCTCTTGTTTCATTTCAAGATGTCCCATCATAGGATTTTCATAGTGAAGAAAGTCCATCTTCTGCACAATACTAAAGAAAGTTATCTGAAGGGTCATTGCCGTGGCCTCCTCCACTAGTGTCACTTTCAACTACCACCCTTGCCCGGTAGCTGACTTGAAGAGGGTAGATGCCTCTTAGTCTGGAATCTCAGCTGTGGCCACTCCACCTTGGGTGACCCTGCAAAGGCACAATGGAGTCTGGCTGCTGCAGGAAGGGCAGGAGGTCCCATACACAAATCATAGAATCATAGAATCATAGAGTTGGAAGAGACCTCATGGGCCATCGAGTCCAACCCCCTGCCAAGCAGGAACCCCTTCACAATATTTCCAACAGATGGCCATCCAGCCTCTGCTTAAATACCGTCAAAGAAGGAGACTCTACCACCCTCCGTGGCAGCATATTCCACTGCCGAACAGCTCTAACTGTCATGAAGTTCCTCCGAATGTTCAAATGGAATCTCTTTTCCTGTAGTTTGAAACCATTGCCCCGAGTCCTAGTCTCTGAAGCCATGGAGAACAAACCTGTTCCCTCTTCAATGTGACATCCTTTCAAATATTTAAACATAGCTATCATATACCCTCTCAGTCTTCTTTTTGATAGGCTAAACATTCCCAGTTCCCTAAGCCGTTCTTCATAAGACATCTCTTCCAGGCCTTCAACCATCCTAGTCGCTCTCCTCTGCACCCGCTCGAGGTTGTCAACATCCTTTTTAAACTGAGGCGCACAGAACTGGACACAGTACTCCAGGTGGGGTCTGACCAGAGCAGAATAGAGTGGCACTATCACCTCCCTTGATCTAGACACTATGGTTCTGTTGATGCAACCAAGAATCGCATTGGCTTTCTTAGCCGCCGCATCACACTGCTGGCTCATGTTCAATTTGTGGTCCACCAAGACCCCCAAATCCCTTTCACAGGTACTATTCTCTAGCCAAGTGTCCCCCATCTTATATCTGTGCAATTCATTCTTTCTACCTAGATGTAGCACCCTACATTTCCCTCTGTTGAAATCCATTCCATTAGCTTTGGCCCAGACTTCTAATCTGTCAAGGTCCTTTTGGATTTTCATCCGATCCTCTAGGGAATTAGCAACCCCTCCCAATTTGGCATCATCTGCAAATTTAATTAGCATACTCTCTATTCCTTCCTCCAAGTCATTAATAAAGATATTGAAGAGCACTGGACCAAGAACAGAACCTTGGGGCACCCCACTGGTCACGTCTCTCCAAGATGATGAGAGACCATCTCAGAATGTTGTTGTTGTTGTCATCATTGTCAGGCAGACCTGGAAGAGACCCTCTGGATCATGCCCTTGTCAAAGATCCCCCATGGAGAATTTATTTATATTATTAAATATAAATAAAAAAAACTCCCAAACCTCTGGCTCCACAGACGTAGCTATCCAGCAGTTCTGTGATAGAAATGGTGACAACTGCAGTAGTAAACAATACAGAAAACAAAACCCTTGTTCCCCCCCCCAAATGGTTCAACCCCAGACCTCTTGGTAGTGGGGCAGCTAAAAAATCTGGTAAATAAAATAAAATAAAATAAAATAAGCCCCCAAATGTTATACCTTTGGCTGTGTTTATGTCTCAGGGCCATCGTGGTGTTGATGTTTGCCAATGGTGGTGCTAATTACAAAAGTTCCCATTGCCAAAGAAGGCAGCATGGATGGAACAATTTAAATTAGGCCAGATAAACATCGTAAGGTTAGATAGAGGGTTTCGGTGTCACTAGGATAATTAAAGGAGAATAAAAGACCAACAGCTGCAGGGATCACGTAGGGCTGGATCTCCTTCTCTCCATGGGAAATCCCAAGGGTTCAGTCCTTGATGCTTTCAGGAAGGGGAAGGAAAGAGTCCCAACAGAAACCCTGGAGACCAGCCATGGTTTCAGATCCAAGAGAGGGGAGACCCCAGAGAATGCAGCTTCTTAGGTTTCTCCATGGCTTGCCCTCCCTGGTCACTTTCCCCTTCCTTGTCCTTGAAGAGGATGAGCCATCCCGGGGTGGTCTCGTCAAGAAATGTCAGGGAGAACAAGGCTGGCACAAATTCACAACCCCCTCGAAACAGGAGCACACACAAGCAACACGTTATGGGGGTCCCTCTGTTTCTGCAAGAGCCTCGTGGCTCAGCATTTCAACCTCAGCCAAAACTATGCTCACGACCTGGGTTCAACCCCAGGTAGCTGTCTCAGGACTCAATCAGCCTTCCATCCTTCTGAGGGTGGTTAAAACAAGTAGCCAGCATGTCTCTCTGTGCGTGTGTGCACTGTGCAGCCTGCATGATTAAATTATAAACCACCGAGTGAGTGCTTGAAATGTTAAGGAGCAGAAGATACGCAGCAGGCATTGCTCTCTCCCAGTCCTCCTTCTCCTGGGCTGGGGCAGAGAGAAGGTGGTCTGGACTCCCACATGCACAGCTAGCCCCAAATGCCCCCCCCGGCCCCCGGCCCCACCTCCCCCCTTTGGCCCCCTTTCCCCCATGGAGGAGGCACCGTCTATCTGATGAAAGGGAGACCTTTCCTGGATGTGCCTTTGGACAACACTAGAACTAGGGGGCACCCCTGGAAACTTTTGGGTGCGAGGTCTCAAACAAATAAGAGAAAGTCCTTTTTCACCCAGAGGATCACTGGTCTGTGGAACTCCTTGCCAGAAAAAGTGGTGACGGCCTTGACAGCTTTAAGAAAAGATTAGACAAGTTCATGGAGAACAAGGGTTAAGGACAACCTCTGGGTTAGAGAGAGAGGCAGGAGATCTCTCAATGCCATATGCAGGGAATCGTAAGCAGGTGAAGACATCTGCTTGGGAATACCCTGATGCAAATGGTGAGCCACTATGTGAGACAGAATGCTGGACCAGATGGGTGGTGGCCTGTTCCAACAAGGCTGTCCTTATGTTCTTACGAGTGTGACACCCCCACAGCCCCTCTTTCACTCCCCACATCCTCCAGCCTGACTCCCCCTCTTCCCAAGCACTCCCTCAGGGAGAAAAATACCCACCCCCTACATATCAGGCAGGCAAGTGCTGGCAAGGGAGGTGGGAAGGGGCCCACTGTCCTCCCCACACGCAAACACGCCTGCCCAGCGCCTGGGTCTTGTTTGCTGCCTCCCTCTGCCCCCCACCCCCATGCCGCTGTTACTGCTACTTCAGCATTTCCTCCTCCTCTGTGGACATCACACCCACCGTCCCCGATGTACAGGGGGGAAAAGCCTTTTTCAGATCCTTCCAGCAGCACAAAAAGTTGAAAAGACTCAAGGCAAAAGCTGCCCCAAGAGTCAAAATGCTCTGGTTGGATTCAATGCCGCCTTTAGCCTATGGAAGCAAAAAAACAAACTCCCAATCCACCCTTGTTATCAGCGGAGCAAATCCCCAGGTGAGGTGTGCATTTGCTTATCTGTAAAACATGGCCACACACACAACTTGGGGGGGGGGGGCAGCCCATTAGAGGCCGAATCTAAGGTGGGAGGGAGAGTGAGTTTGTCCTGGGTATAGTCCAAGCTCCACCTTGAAACAGGCCAACCGTCTGGGACAGGTTCTTGAGTTTGGGTTAAAACCCATAGATCCGTCACTTGCATAATATCTCCATGTGAGGCCCTTAAATGGCCCACACCTTTTGAATGATTTAAAAAATTTCGGGTATGCAGCTCATTAGCAGAAGAGCTGGGTGATAAGGGAGTAACAGAATGGAAGGAGCTTGCCAGTGTGGCGAGTTTCATCTGTTCAGCTTCAACAGGGAGCATTAGAAAAAATATTCAAATTAGTCATGAATCGAAGAATCGTGGACTTGGAAGGGGCCTCATCCCTTGCTCAAGGCAGGAGGCAAAATCAAAGCAGATCTGATGGATGGCTGCCCAATTTCCTCTTGAATGCCTCCAGAGCTGGAGCCCTCCCCACCACCTCCCAAGGTCATAGGTTCCATTGTTGTATTACTCTAACAGTTAAGACGTTGAGACTGGAATGCTGGAGAAATGGCATCCAAGAAAGGATGAACCACACGAGTGAGGAAAGGAATGAAAGAGACAAACTAATCTTCACTGTTTCACTGAATGATTCTGCATTGTAGTGTTGCTACATATTCTTATTTGCAAACAGCAGGTGAGGAAAGGAATCTGTCACACTCTCCACATCACCTGTAATTTTTTTTATCTTTGCAATTTTACTTTTGCCCCAATAACTTCTCTCTCTCTCTCTCTCTCCATCTGAAGTAACCCAGAATGGATTGCAAGCAACATTCTATTTTTTTCTTGTGCTGCCTGCAAACAGGGGGTGAAGTTTTGCCCCAAACCTGGAAGTAAATGGGGATTGATTTGAGCTTCCGATGACACTCTGCGCGGGTGCATAGGTGCAGCTTAGTTGGAAGCCGTCAAAGATAGGGCTAGTTTTAAAAACAACAGCTCGATCAAGAGAGCGAAGCCACACTGCATAGGCTAAGCCAAAGATGGAGTTATGAGGAGCAAGCACACCCAAATGGGGCAAAGGGTGGCATTTTGCAAATGGTGAAACAAAACAAAAAAAACTGTGTTACGATAATCAGAGCTATTCCTGGCATCTGGTAAAGCCTATCCTGTTTGTTGCCTGCCTAAAGTTGGAGTTGGTTGGTTTTCATTGTGTGGTATGAGGTGCTGTTCGCTGCTTCCCAGAGAAGCTTACATGTTGTAACTGCATCTTTTAGGACCAAACTTTATTACTGTATCCTTCCTCAGTCTCGTCCCCAAAGACCATGGTTGGGGCATCCTGGGTGCCACCCATATATCTCTATCAATATCAACTTTCCTCTTATGCTTTATGAAATTTCTTTTCCTCAACCTTGTCCATTTCAGGCGGAACTAGAAAAAGAGTGTGCCACGCTGAAACTGTGCCATTGTCAGAATTTCCCCATCCCCCCTTCCATTTAAAAGATCATGCAAGGTTGCCACCACAGCAAGAGCACATATGGGCGCCAGTTGGTTAGAGGCTGGAAAATTACACAAAAGGACTTTCCGTGACCTTCTCAGTTTCACCTGATTCCCGGGGACTGAGGAGACCAGCGATATAAGAAGAATGTGTGTCTGTGTGTGTGTGTAGATGAGTAAGGGGGAGGGACAGAGGGGGTCACATGAGCAGAAATGGGTTTGCTGGATGGGCTATTTATTGGCCTCATTTCTTGGAAATGTAACTGAAAGGCTCCTTTCTCCCACATCAGCTGTTTGGTACACGTATTTCCTCTGATGCTCTCAAGTGAGCTGTCCCCGGGCCCCATTCTCCTCCTCCTCCTCCTCCTCCTCCCATCTTTAACCTTTCAGCCGCTTTGGGAGCGAGGTCACAGCTGGGAGGCGGCAGATGAGTGGCCTGGGGGGGGGGGGAGGTTCATGGCTGACAGGTATAATCTGACCCAGGCCTCCCAAGTCCAGTCCTCCGCTCTGTCCGCTCCCCACTGAACCCAGGGACATATCAGCTCCCATCTGAGACCCACCTCCCAGGAAGGAAACCCCCATTTAGCAGGGCTTACCCCCAAGTAAAACAATGAGGTACGTGCAAAGCAGGAGAAACAGGACACACAGGCTTGACAAGAGGGACCTGGGGGTCCCTGCCTACCCATGTGCTCTTCTTCTTAAGAACAAGAAGCTAAAGCAAAGAGTTCTGCTGATATACTGCCACATAGCCCTTCAAGCACTCTCTGGGCGGTTTCCAATTGGAATTTAATTAAATTTAATTTAATTATGCATAATTAACTTTAATTATGCAGTTTACACATTGCACCCCCCAGCAGGCTGGGTACTCATTTTACTGACCTCGGAAGGATGGACGGCTGAATCAACCATGAGCCTGCTACCTGGGATTGAACCCCAGGTCTTGAGCACAGTTCTGTTGGCCTTAAAACTCACCTTTTGACTCTTCCTAAAAAACAAAATAAATACAACAATGGTTCAAAGGAATGAGAACAGATGCATACCCTCATGGTAAGGAGAGCAAAGCGAATTGTCAGCTACAGAAATGTGTGGGCATTAGTGGGTGCGTACGTTCTGTGCCGTGAAGTTGAAACCGACTGATGCCAACCCTCATAGCAAGGAGTTGCTTAAGGAGTGGTTTTATGAGTTCTACTCTCCCAGCAAGCTTCCTGTGGGGATTTGAACCCTGTTCCACTGAGTCCTAATCCATCACTCAATCCACAACACCACACCTCAGAAATCACAGTAAGGACAATCCCTTCTAAGCACAGGGGTGGTGCTCATCTCCGTTTTCAAGCCAAAGAGCCAGTGTTGTGCACGCTCGTGGCCTTTGCTAAAAGGATTCTGGCCAAGTGTTTTGAACACAAATGCAAGGTTCTCTGTGCCAAAAACCAAAGAGACACTTGTGCAATTTTCCTGAAATGCCAAACGTTCTATATACAGAACATCTCTATTTGTCCTCAAGTGGGAGATTGAAATAAGCAACAGTTAAGTATGTAAATAATTGGGGAGACATTGCATCACAAACTCATGCACTGGCACACATATATTAGGGATCCACACACACACACCCCGACCAAGTCACCCAAAAGGCGCCTCACCCAACTGGCATCTTTTTGGTGACACTCTGACACAACCCTTTTCCTCGGCAGTGGCAATGCGGGAGTGCTTCCAGATCATCCTTGCGGAAAGAATCATTTCCATGAGTGAGGAAAACCAGACACCTCTGGCATGACAAAGGAGTAGCAGGTTACACAGCACCATCCATTCAGGGCATGGGGTTCCACGGGATGTCACAGAATCATAGAAGAGCTGAGTTAGAAGAACAAGGAAGGGCATTAAGTCCAAACCCCTATTTGAGGCAGGGATCGGAACCAAAGGAGAGCGGACCGAGGCTGTGTCCTGTCTTCTCATGAAGGCTCCAGTGTAATTCATTTGTACACTTTTCCCAGTAAGCTCGGCACATTTCTTAACAGAAACCCAGACACCCACGTTCCTGTTACACGGCAGGAGATGTTCCCAGATATGGAGCCACCACAAAGCCACATCTTTTGCTCAAAGCTGTCCTTGTAGACAGGCTCTGTGTTGTTGTCATACCACCCTGCACTCCATCCAAAAGAGACAGAAAGGTCTGGGGGTACTCCCAGAGATGTTGGGACTGCCAAATTCCTTTTGCATGCACCCCCACCACTCTCTCTCTCTCTCTCACACACACACACAGGCAGGCAGGCAGGCACCAGATTTGGAATTCCAAGTGACCGTTCACTGGAGCAGCAGCTTGGAATTTTTTCCTTTCCTATTGCTGTGGGGAAAACATAACCGACAGCTCGAGTTGATCTCTTGTTTCCTCTCCCTTCCCATGTGAGCAAGTAGATAACCTACACCCAGACTTCCGATTGTCTAAGGCTGGAGTTCTCTCGCCCCACATCCCTATTAATGCTTCCACGCCTCTTTGATCCCAGGTCTAATCTCCCCACCCAGCCCATTTGCTCTTCTTTGAAAATCCACGTGCTTTACCAGATGGGTGTTCTGGACACACTGTTCTGAATTCCATAGCCTGAATAAACGCAATCCATTAGGAATCATGGAATCATAGCATAGCTGAGTTGGAAGGGGCCATCCAGTCTGAGCAAGGCAGGAATACAAATCAAAGGATATCTGCCAGGGGGTTGTCAGAATTTCTCTCGAATGCTTCCAGTGTTTTAGCACACACTACCTCCTGAGGTCATGGGTTCCATTGTCATACTGCTCTAACAGTTAGGAAGTTTTTCCTGATATTCACACTAAATCTGGCTTCCTGTAGCCTGAGTGTCCTGCTGTCTGGGATGATGGAGAACAGATCCTCCTGCCCTTCCTCTATAAGACAAGCCTTTCAAATATTTGAAAGGTTCTACTAAAGCTTGTATGTTATTTGCTTTTAAGTTGATCCTGACTTATGAAAAACCTGGCAAGGTAATACAGTAAGAGTGTGTGTGTTTATATCTTATTTATTTTATTTTAGAATATTTTTACCCCACCTTTCTTCTTGGAAAAGGACCCAAGGCAGTAATGAGGGATAATATACAGTTCAGTACAATTAAGACATGTTCAGGTATTGACAGCAGGGAATTGATAGACATCTTTCAGCATTAAACGACAACACTATATTAAAGCTGCAAGAGAACGTAAGCAGTTAAAAGAAAGTGAAAAATTCCATGTAAAAGTTATGAGTGATGGAAACTAACATTGAAAACATAGTGTCAATGCAATCACAAATCTATAAACACAAAGTCTATATGATCATGTATGGAAGATTCATATAAAAGTGACCTAATAGGTAGTCCATCATTCAGGGAAAATCATTAAGGGGTTTGCAGGAGGGGGTACTGGTTTCCCAAATATGTGAAATATTTAAAATGCAGTTTTGCCCAGTGCCACTGGCTCGCTGAGTTTGAACCCAGGTCTTTGTTGGACAACTCCAACTCTCTGTTCTCTGCCCTGTCTCTCTCTGCTAGGCTAGGACCATCTAGTTTCACATCCCTTGCAAGATCCCAGAGGTTGGACTTTAAGCCCACTTTGAATATTTTATAAAATATTCCCAGAGGAGAAAGGCGAGGTAAATATACTGTAAAATACATAAATAAATATACAGGTACTCTGTGTGTGTGTGTATGTGTGTGTGTGTGCGCACACACACACACCACACACACACACACAGTAGGACCCCCGTATCCACTGATTCAGTTATCCACGGATGGCAGAGGAAAAAATTGAATAAATAATTCAGCAGCCACAAAGCAAGCTACTGTTGTAAAACAGCAGCCATAAAGCAAACTACTGTCATAAAACAGCTTTTTTTGGAGATTTTGGGTGTTCTCTCTTATCCACGGTTTCCATTATCCACGGGAAGGTGTGGAACCACTCCCCAGCGGATACCGAGGT
This sequence comes from Phrynocephalus versicolor, assembly GCA_023846285.1. Classification (NCBI taxonomy): domain Eukaryota; kingdom Metazoa; phylum Chordata; class Lepidosauria; order Squamata; family Agamidae; genus Phrynocephalus; species Phrynocephalus versicolor. The sequence goes on along the minus strand of JAHTLZ010000309.1, from coordinate 393,029 downwards.
CGATTCTATGATTCTATATATATTTCACAACCTGTTTCCTATGTTAGGAAGGGAGTGCAGAAACGTGGGCCTTCTCATGACCTGTCAGCTTCTCAGAAGAGTCCCTGCCAGAGAGCACTGATTCCGTGGACGTGCACAGCAAGCCAGAGGCACCCTTCGGGGTCATCCTTTCAGATGGAGCTCCCCCCCCCACGACCCCATTTATCTGAGTTGGTGTTTGCTAAGCAGGCAAAGAGCTCTTTGCAGGGCCAAAGCTCCTGTTCCGGTAGAGAAGCTCCCTCAAAACGTGACTTTGGTTCAAAGGTGGTGCCGTTTGGATCTAGTACAGAGTGATGGCGAACCATTTAGAGCCCGAGTGCCCCAATTGTGATTCAAAACCCTCTCATTATTTGCAAAGTGCCAACACAGCCATTTAACCTGAATCCAGGCGGCTGTGAAGGGGGCGGTGCTGGGTGCGAACAGAAAGGACTCCAAAGGCTGCCTTTGGGAACCATGCCATAGGTTTGCCAACACTGACCTAGATCCTAGGATATTAACAGTGGGAAAGTAAGTACATAAGAACCTAAGAGCCACGCTGGATCAGGCCAAAGGCCCATCTAGTCCAGCTTCGTGTATCTCACAGTGGACCCACCAGATGCGTCTAGCACAGAGTTATGGTGAACCATTTAGAGCCCGAGTGCCCAAACTGTGATTCAAAACCCACTCATTTTTCGTGAAGTGCCAACACAGCCATTTAACCTGAATTCAGGCGGCTGTGAGGGGGGGCGGTGTTGGGCTGCCAAGGAAAGGGCTCCTTCGAGGGCCACCTTTGGGGACCGTACCAGAGGTTCGCCCGCACTGGTCTAGGAGCTGCGCAGTGGTTCTCCACCGGTGGGTCCCCCCCAGAGGTTCCTGGTCGGCACAGCTGGCGACGAGGACTTCTGGGCGCTGCCGTCCAGGAAACTCTGGAGAACCACGGCAGGGGGGGGTCCCAGGGAGGAAAGCCGCCCCCTGCCCGGCCCCCAGCGCTCCCCCCCCCGCCAGCGTTACCTCCCTGCAGCTTGGCCTGGTTCTCCTCCAGCCACCGGAAGAGGCCGGCGAAGTCGCAGTCGCAGCGCCAGGGGTTGCCGTCGAGGCGGAGGGCGCGCAGGTTGGGCAGCGCTTCCAGGGCGGCGGCGCTGAGCGTCCGCAGGCGGTTGTCGTGCAGCTCGAGCACCTGCAGCTGCTCCAGGTGCCGGAAGGCGCCCGCGTCCACCCGCGCCAGCCGGTTGTTGCCCAGGCTCAGCTTGGCCAGCTTGGGCGCCGCGTGGAAGGCGCCGGCGTCGAGGCGGCTCAAGTTGTTGTAGCTCAGGTCCAAGTAGACGAGGCTGCCTGAGCCGCGGAAGGCGCCGCCCGCCAAGCGTTGCAGCGAGTTGTTCCTGAAGTCCAGGTAGGCCAGGTCGTGGTGCAGGAGGAAGAAGTCGGCCGGGATCTCGCGGATGGCGTTGCCCGCCGCCAGTAGCTGCCGCGCGTCCAGCGGGAACGGGCTGGGCACGCGCGGGAGCCCACGGCCCCGGCAGTCCACCGTGCGCGAGTCCAGGCACCGGCAGGCGGGCGGGCAGGGGTCGCCGCCCGAGGGGGACCAGGCACGGCACGCCAGGACGAGGAGGGCGAGCAGCAGCCGCAGCAGCAGCAGCACAGGGAGGCATGGGCGCATCTTCAGCAAGAGGATCAGGAGGAGGAGGAGAGCGGCCGCCGCGTGGGGGAAAGCATCCTCTTGCGCCGAGATGCCCGCTCGCTCCTTTTGCCAGAGAGAGGGGGAGGGGGCGCGCGCTGGTGCCTGCGCGTCGATGCCAGCCTTTGGGGGGGGGGGGG
>JAHTLZ010000309.1:334604-390848 GCA_023846285.1 Phrynocephalus versicolor | reverse complement strand
AAGACTCTCCTCCAGCACCACAGCTCAAAAGCATCTATTCTGTGGCGATCAGCCTTCTTTATAGTCCAGCTCTCACTTCCATACATCACTACTGGAAAAACCATAGCTTTGACTATCCTGAAGTTAGTTGGCAAGGTGTTTGCTCTTTAGGATGCTATCCAGGTTTGCCATTGCTTTCCTCCCAAGAAGCAGGTGTCTTTTAATTTCGTTGCTGCAGTCGCCATCTACAGTAATCAAGGAGCCCAAGAAAATAAACTCTGTCATTGCCTCCATTTCTTCCCCTTCTATTTGCCAGGTGGTGATGGGAACGGTGGCCATGATCTTAGTGTACTTAGCGATCTTACTGTAATGTAATGAGTACTTATTATAATGTCATGGACAAAGCGACAGAATAGGCCTCTGCAGACCTGAGTTCCAGTCCCCATCAGCCATGGAAGCTCACGGTGGGGGTGGCGGTGGAACTGGTGAGGATACTCCTTAAATATCTTCCTTCCTTTGAAAGTCCTTTTCGGGTGGTTATAAATTCAGGCCATCACATGTAAGTCGGTTCTGACTTGACAGCTCATACCAGCACCAAGTGTATTCTATAGACATAGGGCCTTTTTACATGACCCCTAAGATCCGTTGGTCCCTTAAATTCAGACCAGGGATCTTGGGGGTCTGTCGCTCTTCCTGCGTTCCCACCCCCTCCCAGTTCCTGGCTGCTGGTGGCGTGAGGGGAGGGAGAAAAAAAAGGAAGAAAAGATCGGCTTACCTCCGTTCTGCCTCTCGCTCTGCTCCCATCAACATTCCATTCTCTCTCTCTCTCTTTTTTTTTCATTCTCTTAAAGTAGCTCTTAAAGGGGCGGGAGCCAAAAAAACAACAAACAGAAGGGAGGAGATCCCCGCACTCACTATCCTTACACCGCATCAAGCAATTTTCACCGGGGAAGAGCAGGTACAAGAAAAGTGCGCTGGGACGCACTTATGGGGGCGTGGTCGCACTTAATTTCCTGTAAGCTCCGGAGCTGGTGGGGAAACATTTCTAAGCTCCGGAGCTGGGAGCCATTTGCGGCGCAGTTTAGGGGTCGTGTAAAAAGGCCCATAGAAACACCAATGTTTTTATAAAGGTAATGGTTAGGTAAAGGTCCACACACACACATACGTGCTAGTTGTGTCCGTCTCTAGGGGCGGTGCTCATCTCCATTTTCAAGCCAAGAAGCCAGCGTTCTGCAAGTCCGTGACCACATGTCTGGCATCGCTGCAAGAAAACACTGTTTTACCTGCCCACTTTTTACAGTGGTACTCCTTGCATTTCTATGCTTTCGAACTGCTTGGTTGACAGGAGCTGGGGTTAACAGTGGGAGCTCACTCCACTGCGTGGCACCCAGGATTCAAACCACCGAGGTGCTGACTTTGCAGATGACAGTTTCAGTACTCTAGCCCGCTGAGCCACCACGTGGTTAGATGCCTGTCCTGCAGGTAAAACTGTGCTCACGACCTGGGGTTCAATCCCAGGTTGCAGGCTCATAGTTGACTCAGCCTTCCATCTTTCTGAGGTCGGTAAAATGAGTACCCAGCTTGCTGGGGTGGGGGCAATGTGTAACCTGAATACTGTAATTAAAACTGTAAACCGCCCAGAGACTACTTGAAGTGGTATGGGGCGGTATATAAGCAGAATACTTTGCTATACTTTGCCTTTTTGCAGCATTTCAGGTTTGATGCAATTATTTTACTTATTCTATGTGGCATGGGAAGTATTCCTTTATTTTGTCTTTTGCATTTACATGAGCTGTACTTTTGCAGGGCAAAATGTGTGAGTTTGCCACTAGATGGTACCAGAGAGTATTTAGTGTGTATCCTCTCCCCGCCCCCGCCCCCGTAAGGTCAAAACGATGGCTGAAATCCAAACAGTGAATTAAAAGTAGAATAAGTCCATTGAATCAATGAGATTTACAGAATCCTCACTGATTCAACTGGCCTGTTTTTCATGGCTAGTAATTAAAAATGTAATGGATACCTGCATATTTCCTTGTCCTTGAGAAAGGGGGCGTCTTCCCACATTGAAATGCCATCTTTATATTTTGTGTTTAAAACTGTGCATAGCCCCCCCCCCCCCACTGCTAGGTGAAAAAGGACCAAAAGAAATGTACAGTAAAATATGACTTAAGTTCATGCTCAAAACCAGAGGAGTCTTTCCAAGCCATGGATGTGCAGAATCTGATTTATTTATTCTGCTTTGGCCGGGGCTTGCTGTGCAAGCAGCCGGTCAGATCCTGCGTTCACAGAAGGAGGCACTGAGTCCTCCTCCCTGCAACAGGCGGCTGTGCGAGCAGAAGAAACAAACATAGTTCTGTTCTATCATGCCAATAAAATCTACAGGTCTCCACGTGTTTTCGAACTGAGTTAAACTAGTATTTTTAAAATCTTCATATACATTTTAATTGCTTTTTAAAGCTGGTGTTTATATTGTTTCTTTAAATCTGATGTCTTATCTGTTGTGCACTGCCTAGGTTCCCCTATGGGGAGAAATGGAGATATTTATTTATTTATTTAATATACTACCCATCTGGCTGGGTGGGGGGTAAGGGGGTGCTGGGTGGGAGGGGTGCTGGGAGGCAGCTTTATGGGCCAACGTAGGTCCATTCACTGAAACCTAGGCCACCATGGGTGACACCTGAAACCTGCCACCCTGAACAGACTCTATGATGCTGCAGTTATGGGGACCACTTTCCCTGATGCAGCTGGGCCCCTACATCTCTCACAAAATACCAGAACTAGGGGACATCCACTCAAATTGAGGGCTGGGAGAGTGAGAACGTACAAAAGAAATTACTTCTTTACCCAAAGTGTTGTCTGTGGAACTCCCTGCCACAGGATGTGGTGATGGCATCTGGCCTGGATGCCTTCAAAAGGGGATTGGACAGATTCCTGGAGGAAAAGTCCATCACAGGTTACAAACCATGAGGGAGATGTGTCATCTCCAGGCTTAAAACCGGGGTACCTCAAAGGCCAGATGCAGGGGAGTGGTATAAGGAGACAGATATATAGTCTCCCGCGCTCCCGAAGGCATCTGGTGGGGCCCCTGTGAGATACAGGAAGCTGGACTAGATGGGCCTTTGGCCTGATTCAGCATGGCTCTTCTTATGTTCTTATGTAAGGGCCAGAGGCAGGGGAGTGGTATCAGGAGACAGATATCTAGTCTCTTGTGCTCCCAGACGCATCTGGTGGGGCCACTGTGAGATACAGGAAGCTGGACTAGAGGGGCCTTTGGCCTGATCCAGCAGGGCTCTTCTTACGTTCTTATGTTCTTATGTCTCGATTCATTGTGGAGTCTGAACAAATTCAGTGCCCACGTAACAATGCCTGCTCTGGGCCAACACCTGATCCATCTGGAAACCCCACTTTGCACTCCAGATCAGATTGGACGACCTTGCAGAGCCCTGGGCATCATCATTAGAAGAAATTGAGTACACTTTTCACATTTTGGGGCTTTAAAAAAAAACCTCCTGAAAATAGTTTATATGATTCTTCATCTTGCACAACATATTTGGTACATTTTGAAATGAAACATAAGGCTTTTTTGCATGCAAAGCTGAATGGACAACATCTTAGTCAGAGCATAAAGAGAATTCATCTAGTTATGTCACCTGTTGTGCAACTGATCACATAAGCTACCTGGAAGCTGACTCGTGGCAACGGGACATCTTTCCTGTGAGATCCAAACGTTTCACTACTCATCCAAGTCGCTTTTTTCAGCCATCACTCAACTACTTGGATGAGCAGTGAAACATTCCGATGTCACAAGAAAAAGAAGACCAGTTGCCATGACTCAACTTCCAAGATAATCTCACCCGGAGGACTGAGAATCTTCACAGACTGTTCCCACAAGGTGTTTCACGAGTGGCACTCACCTGGGTATGCAAAGGTGAGGCTGTCAGAGCAAGGATACACTCCTATGAATGACCTCCACCAGATTCATAATGCCGGAGAATACTGGACACTCTCTTCTCATTCGTGTTGCTTCGGCATAAAGAAAAGGTGGTCTCGTTGCCGGAAGACCACTCTCCTGATGGCCAGTACAACAAGGGGCGGGGGGAATGTGGACAATATTGCATTCTCATTTATTGTAACAGGGTTCTGGGTATCCTGCAATGCCTTATTTTTAAAATTCCAAATTCTGAATCTGGATCTTGGTGATTGTGCACATCTCTACTTTCTACAGAAGTGTCCAGGAGGAAACTAATCCTACACAAAACCAGGTTCCTGACAATCATAGTTGACTCCAAGGCAAAAGTAGGAAGCAAAACAGAACCAGAGAGAGTTAGAGAATTTGGTCTGAAGTCAAGCACCAAGATTTTGTGGATAGACCAGAAAAATGTACCTATATATGTATAAATGTACATAAGTTATATATGAAAGGTAGTTCTTCAGTTTTTTTAGTCATATAATAAAGGTATAATCTGCTCATGCATTTAGATTAATTGATATATTAAATTGTGGCTCCCTCTAGTGTTAATTTGCAAAGCTTATCCTCAGGTGTACATGAGATTCGTGCAGATTGCATGGGGGCGGGAAGCAGCATTTCCTTCTATAAGTGTAAGTGCTGCAAACTGTACACCAGTTGTTAGGAGGCAAACATTCACCAAGGCCTGGGGCTTTCACATCTTTCGTAGGAAAATCTGATGGCCTGGGTGAAAAACAGATAGTCAACAAGCAAATGGAAAAGGTAACAGAAGTAGGGTCAGAATTTTGAATGCAATGTTTCAGAGAAAAATATTAAATAGAAGAGAAAAAAATGAGAGATCTCTTCCATATGATTCAGAACATCCAAGGAAAAAATGAACATATATTAGGGATGGTAAGAGGCCAATGAGGAGCATATTATCTGACCAGGATAAAATAAAAAAGAAGATGGGACAATATATTGAATGGCTGTACAGGAGACCTTAAAGTTGACACATTATTTCGAAGAGACATCTTATCCTGAAGAATTTCCAGTTATAGAAAGGAATAGAAGGCTGCCCTCAAAGCACTTAGAAGAAATAAATCACCCAGGGAAGATAGCATACTGATAGACCCGATTCATTTGAAATTATAGTGGTGGAAGAGAGCTTTCCTGATGCCATGGACAGCAAGAGAGATGAACAAACGGCTCAATGGTCAAAGCAAACTAAACTTCATCTGAAGGCAAAAATGACAAAAATTGGGACTGTCCTACTCGGATTAAGCAATCAGACTTGTAGAAAAGAAAAAAATTCTATGAAAAGCTCCAGGCAGTGGGAAAACGTGGAAGGCCAAATATGATGTGCATTTACTAAAGAAAGGAAGCCATATTGTTGGGCTTGCAACAGCTGAACTGTTTGGGCCTCAAAGATTCTATGAAATAAGTCATCACAGGAGAGCTTTACAAATCCCATGGACCACAATAAAAGCAAACAAGTGAGTGCCAGATCAAATGAACCATGTTCCATTTCTATTTCTGTTCTATTTATGGCTGAGACTACTTGGTAAAATTCCACAGGATTTCCTCTGCATATAAAGCAGGTGAATCTGGGGGGGGGGGGTGTTTATGGCTCCCAAATGCAATCCCCCCCGTTGCCATTGGTGAACTAAAATTTCTGTATTGTGCTCTCTGTTCCTTCAAGCAGTGGCTATGGTGGTTACTTCACGTCGTTCTTTGTTCTGCGACTAGTTTTGTATCGAGACAGTGTTGGTCGCAATCACGTGGTTTTGTCCCTGTTTCAGTGTTCCCATGGTTGTGATAACTTGTCTCGTGACAAGTGTTACCTCACAGTCTTGTACTGTGACAGATACTGAATTTATCTAACTTTTTTCATTTTGGGGGTGGTGGTGTGTGTGTTAAAAATTCTTTTTTGATATTTCGCTTCTGAAAAGTCAAAATATTTGCAGACAGGGAAGGAGTCTGCAGCTCATCTGACTAGCTTTCACTTTCTCCACGTGGCAACATTGGATAGCTTTCGGGCTTTCTTTGTTCTTTATTCCTTTTTCTTGCTAATTAATTTTCTGTCTGGTGTCCCTCTTGCCTGGCTTTGAAGTTTGATGTGTTTTATTGGTATTTAACAGAGGAGGGAAAGGGGGTGGTGATCATCTGGGGTGGGTGGGCACTTTGAACATAACACCCAACCCAGTACCTGGGAAACAGTTTTCTGATAAAAACAAATGTTTTATTTCATGACAGTTATTACCTCACGGTCCCTTGTCTCGGAACAGAAACCAGGAACAAACCATGACAAGGAAATACCCTACCCCAGCGCCAGGTACAGGATTGTCGCACTTAGCACCCGTTCCGGGGGGCATGGTCGAGACAAATATCAGCTGCTGCGCGACAGATGTGAAGTAAGATTTTTTTGTACCGCTCCGAAGCGTAACACTTAGAGAGACAAAACGGACGTGAAGTAACCGCCTATGTCAGGTAGGTCTACTCCCAGACTTGACATAGGCCACTATCTTATGTCTTGGAAAAAACGATATTTTGAAAGTCCAGCTTTTCTTCTTTCTTGGTCACATGACTGAAGATGTGGGATCTCCATTCCCATGTACAAGGATTTTTTAAAAGCACAGACCAGCCCCAGGACCAGCAGGTGGTGCTAGGAAAAAAAATAAAAAACACAGCTGACAGGCCGAAGGCCAGCTGGTCAGCGCTGGGGGGGGAGGGGAAATTAAAAATATATATTTTTTAAAAGCTCTGACGAGCCCCAGGACCAGCTGGTTGGCGCTGGGGGGGAGCAGAAAACCAGATCATATGTGAGCTCACACAGACTTCTGGCTCGCATTTTTTTACCGGAGCAAAAAATTCCCAACTTCTCTGATAGGTCTTGGAAAACTCGCTAAAGGGGGCATAACCGTTTTTTTTAAAGCCCGGTGGTCGTGGGGACAAGATTTTTGGAAACGCTTTATCTTTAAATTTAATCGGTATTTTAAAGGACGTGTGATAGAAGAGTTTTGGATGTTCATGACTTGATTTTCTTTCAGGATGGAGCTACTTACGGACGCAGAACAGACATTGGCCATTACTGTCACATAACAGAGCTTCTGTTCTTTTTTTAAATGTTGGAGGGTCACCGAGCGCTTCACGCGGCCAGTTTGAAAGACAGAATAGAGCTTGCTGAAGGCTAGCCCACAGGAATAAGGACTTCTTTCATCGGGTGGCAGCTGCAGGGGTTGGCGCAGGGTGGATTTCCAGGCGCTCCGTGGAGGAGACGCATGCTGGCCGCCACGTACTGTGGGGAGGAGGGTTTATCTCCACATCCTCAGCTTTCAGCTGCATCTGAGCCAGAGCATCATCGTCCAAACATCTTTACCAGGAAATTTTAAACAGCCAGACAGATGCAAAGATTGATTTATCTCGATTTGCTTTAACTTGGTTACTTGATTTGTCCATTAAAGCCCGAGTTATATTTTAATTCACAGAACTGGAATTCAATCGCTGTTTGTTTGTTTGCTTGTTTGCTTGTTGTGAAGCTATTTTGGATCAGAAGTAATCCAATATGCTGAGAACCTTTTGCATTCTCATTGCCTCCAGATCCTCTTCCATTGTTTGCCTTGCCGAGTTGTGAGGTTTGCTTTTAACTTTCGCATGTCCTTGTGAGCCGGGAGACTCTAAGTGTTGTGGTCCAAACAGTAACATTTCCAGGATCTGAAAAATGCATACATACCCATTTTCCTAATCTGTTTTTTCTTACCTAATTTCTGTATGCATTTCTGCCGGGGTTGTATATGCATTCTCTCTGTGAAGCACGTTATCTGCACATTTTCACTTGTAGACAATTAGTCACATGCATTTTGAAAAAAAGACACATAGTTTTCTGGGTACTGTACTGTATTTCTTCAAAATGCATGGGGAGCCTTGTAACATGATGCTTCACAGGTATGGAGTTGTCTTGCACGTGGAGCTGCAGAATTGTTGCTCCCAAATGACACATCTCAAGTCCCAACTAAATCATGTTCCGGTCTTAAAGAGGACCCCACGCCTTCAATGAAGAGAGGCTCAGGTTCAATCCAAGGGCTCGGGGTGGGGGTGGGGTTCTATTGTCATTTTTTTGATCAGGCAGTAGATATATGGAAGTCCACCATCGGAGATGAGGGAGAAGCGTGAGCCTGTAGTTGACATACAGATGCTCATGGCTTCCAGGCATGCAAGTCTGGGTGTGTTCCAGAGTCAGGCAATCCTTCAGACGTTTTTGGACTGGTGTTCCCTCTGCTTGGAGCCAGTGGGGAATGCTGGGCTATGTAGTCGACCTCTATGTGGAGAACTTTGCCTTTTTTTTTTGTCTTTCCCAGTGCTACTGAATGTCAGACTCGAAATGAACTGATGCTCTTGTGAGGAAGCCCCCATGTCCCCACCCCACCCCAAAATAACCAGGCCTGGAGGCTCTGTTTTGTTTTCCAAAAATGACAAGGGCCCACCCGGTCCAGCTTCCTGGACCTCATGTTGGCCCCACCAGATGCCTCTGGGAGCACGTGAGACCACCTGGTGCCACTCCCCTGTGTGTGCCTGGCATTTTGGGGCACCCTCCTCCTTTTAAGCCTGCAGAGAACACGGATTGCCACCATGGCTTGTCACCTGCGATGGACTTTTCCTCCAGAAATCTTGCCAGCCACATCCTGCAGCAAGGAATTCCACAGAGTAACAGCTGGCTGGATCCAGAAAGGTGTCCTTTGGCCTCTTCTCCCTCTCCCAGCCCTCCCTTGGTGCGGATCATGCCCCCTGCCGTGATCAAGATCTCTGTTTCCTCTTTCTTTTTTCTGATGAACTTTGATTGGGAACCTCAGAAAAGAAACAAGTCTATCTTCAGTCATATGTGGGGTGTTTTTGATTAAAGGAAAGGGCCCCCAAAATACTTGTTAAATCATTTGCCCACTTCTCTGGTCTCTTTGAATTTCCAATGCCATTTCTTTTGCTCTATTGTAGATAGAAGAATAGAGACTCACAGAGGAGAACAGCTCCAAATGCCCTGGGCACTCCCTCCTTTCACCTTACTGAGACTTAACATCTCAACAACTCACTCTGAGATGTAGGTAAGAGAAAAAATAAAGACACTTCCACTCCTGACAATCGTGAACAGATTGCAAACTAGCAACCAACTGATGGGAAACATAGAAAGGAACGTTCTGGGCAGGGAGGTGGCACTTTCGTGGAATTCAGAGGCAGGAAGGAAGGGGCGACCGGTTGGTGCTAGACAGAAAAGGCCACACAAACCATAGGCAGCATTTGAATTTTTAAACATTCCCAGCCACCCACACTGAGAGCAGATTCCCTGGTTTCCTTAAGGAGGCACCAAGGCATCGCAAAGATTTTTGTGTTTAGAACACCTTTTCTGCAAAGAAAGGTAGTTTGTGACAACAACCAAACATTTCTGATAAATCATAATCAGGCTGATTGAATGCCTTTTGTATCCCCAGCAAAAGCTTCCTTCTTTCTGCCATAAGGAAGAACGTCTTGTGGTCTTGGTGGACCAGAAATTGAACTTGAGCCAGCAGTGTGACACAGCGGACAGGAAAGCCATTGCGATTCTTGGTAGCATCAACTGAGGCATAGTGTCTAGATCAAGGGGAGTGATAGAACCACTCTATTCTGCTCTGGTCAGACCCCACCTGGAGTACTGTGTCCAGTTCTGTGCGCCACAATTTAAAAAGGATGTTGACAACCCTGAGCGGGTACAGAGGAGGGAGACCAGGATGGTTAAAGGTCTGGAAGAACTATCTTATGAGGAGTGGCTTAGGGAGCTGGGAATGTTTAGCCTTACAAAAAGAAGGCTGAGGGGGGATATGATAGCTATGTTTAAATATCTGAAAGGACGTCATAATGAAGAAGGGTCTGGCTTGTTTTCCATCACTTCAGAGACTAGGACAGGTGGCAATGGTCTCAAACTACAGGAAAAGAGATTCCATTTGAACATTCGGAAAAACTTCCTGACAGAGCTGTTCGGCAGTGGAAGATGCTGCCCCAAAGGAGGGTGGTGGGGGTCTCCTTTTTCTTTGGAGGTTTTTAAGCCGAGGCTGGATGGCCATCTGTCGGAAATATTGTGATGGGGTTCCTGCCTGGCATGGGGTTGCACTGGATGGCCCTTGAGGTCTCTTCCAACTCTTCTATGATTCTATGATTCTGTGACAGCGGGGAGTGAGAACCAACCAGATGCTTAGAGTAGGTTCAGGGCAGGAGCCAGCTGGTGAGAGGAATGGTTATCTGATGTTGTTTGGTTGTGCAGTTCTCCAGAAATGCCTACATGCGTTTCATTTTCCTTCTACCAGAGTAGTATTTTTAAAGCAAAAACAAAAAAATCTGTTTCTGTGGCAGCTGTGGCATTTTCTAACTGCTGATCACTTTTCTTTGAATATGTGGACCTCTTTTCTTTTAATACGTAATTCAATACGTCTTCCTTCTTAGAAATGACCCATCCTGTCCCTCATCCTTTTGCTTGGTTCACATCACCAGGCAGTAACCCCAGTTTGGGGGCGGGGGAAAGGTGGGGAGCCACTAGGCTTGGATCCAGTTCAACAGACACTTGTTATTGTTTGACTAGATCAAACCACTTTGACCACCATTGCATAAAAGAGAGAGACAAAGAACTACCCCCTCCTCCTCTCAGCCCCAGGGGAGGCAAGGGCATCAGGCATTGTTTTGGACAAGAAACAAACAAACCAACTAGCAGTTCGTGTCCATCTATATGTCTGCTTTCTGCAGGGAGGCTGCCAAATTTTTATTTTTCATTTCCTTGTCTTTCCCTGACCAACACTTTTCAATTTCCCTGACCACCATTCAAATACAAACACAAGTTAAAAAACAAATAAGTCATGTTGCATTAAGGCAAGGCTTAATACAACATTCCACTCTTCAGCTACACAAGTCTCAACTTGGTGCAAAAAAATATTTTGTCCAAGTAAGAGATTTAATATCAGCTTCTTTCAACAGCAACTGCAGCAACATCTGTTTTTGCAGTTGTGCCCAAAATGACAGCAAGATGCAGACCTTTTCAAGTAAACTCTCAATGCTAACAAATGACAGCTAAAATGGTTCCTCTGAAGCCCCATTATGAAACAGGTAGTTCCTGGGGGCGATTTGGGGCTGCTTACCTCAGCCAGGGCAAAGGGTCAAGTGAATTTTGTTTTGTGCTGTTTTCACAATATCAATTTCTTTCTGCAATGGGTACTGAAATATTTTTCCCAAGGGGATTTTGTGGCTGGTTGCATCTCTACCTCCTAGTCGGATGGGATGGGTGAATTTCACTTTGAGGAGTTCATTCCAACCTGTTTTTTCGCAATATGAATTTTCTGCCTAAAACAGGTACTGGATATATTGTTCCTAAATATGTTTTACGGCTTACCGCATCCATTTCAGCTCATCACCGCGGTGGATTTGGTTGGGGAATTCAACTTACAAGTTGCTATTCTGGGACACTGTGTTTGGTTCTGGCTGGCTTGGGAGTGGAGGCAATAAATGGGTAATGAAATAATAGTATCCATTGGATTTGATGACTAAATTACACTATTGCCCTGATTTGTACACCCCATCCCATTGTTTTAGCATCATATTTTATTAAGAAGTTCCCATTCTGTTACTGATGCATTTGAACAAGGGATCATTTCAATGTTACCAGTGCTTAATATTTTTATTTAGCAATGCTTCACCAAAACACACAGGATCATCACTAATATATTAATGCAACAGAAGTGCCAAAGAGTGAAATAACACTAAACTGTGCATGACAAAAACCATGGCAAGCCATATAGCCAACAGTCACTCTGAGATATTATCCTCTTTTAAAGAAAAAAAATGCCTCAAGTCCTTTGATAAAACCTAATACATTGTTACTATAAATACAAAGTCTGTGCCATTTTTTCCTGCCATGGTCCTTCTTCACATGGTTTGGATTTAATTTGACGGTGGAAGGAAGATATGGAGGAGAAGCCATCAAAATCAACCCACTCCTTGGTTTTCCTTGATTAAATGCCAGTGGGCTCATTCTAGGCCAGTGATGGCGAACCTTTTAGAGACCGAGTGCCCAAACTGCGAATCAAAACCCACTAATTTTGTCACAAAGTGCCAATACAGCAATTTAACCTGAATCCAGGTGGCTGTGAAAGGGCAGTGTTGGGTGCCTACAGAAAGGGCTCCGAGTGCCACCTTTGGCACCCGCGCCATAGGTTCGCCAACACTGTCCTAGGCGGATCTTGGGAAAGGGGGCCATTTAGTGGGTCCCAGGGTGTCGGATCCTGTCCAAGTCTTCTGACAGTTTCCTTCCCACCTGTAGCAACCCCCAACTTACACCTGCATCCTCCAGTGCCTCTAAAGCAAAGCTTGGATTTTCTGTAACCCCTTTTACATCAGAAGGCTGCCAATGACTCTTTCATACAAGGGCTCCAAGTGCCACCTTTGGCACCCGTGCCATAGGTTCACCAGCACTGGTGTAGGAAGAAGAAAGAGTAGGCTATTATACTAAACTGTCAAGGAGAGGTGGGCACGAAACAGAAAACCGATGGTTCGGTTCGCTCTGTTTTGGGCCCACCCATTTTTTTTTTAAATTGTACAAACCCGAACCGAGCCAAATTGGTTCGAGTCTGAGTTACTGGTGGCAGCGGCAGCAATGGCAATCCTGGCGGCTGCAGCATGGCAGGGGCTTTCTGAGGTGCTGGCTTAGAGCCAACGCTGCAAAGCCGGCTGGGAGAGTGCTCCCGCGGCCGGGCACCACCACAGCCGCCAATAAGCCAGCCAGGAGAACGCTTCCGGAACTGGCTTGTGGGTGGCTCTGTCGGCGGCCGGCCCCGGGAGGGCTCCTCGGGGGAGCAAGGGTGCCCTCCCACCTGGCCTGTCTTTTGCTTCTTTTCCCCCCTCCTGGAGCCAGCACCCAGCAGCTGCTCGGTGCTCCCACCCATGGGGTGGGAGGGAATAGCGGGCTATTTAAGCTTTTCCCCCTCTCCTGAAGACAGCACCGAGCGGCTGCTCAGTGCTGTCTTCGGGAGGGGGGAAGATTTAAAAAGTCCACTCTCCCCCCATCCATGGGGTGGGAGGAAGCGGGCTTTTTAAATCTCCCCCCACCCTGCGCCCATCAGCTGTTTAGCACTGGCTTCAAGCCAGTGCAGATCAGCTGCTAGGCGCTTGAATGAAATATTTCCCATAGGAATGCATTGCTAATGCATTTCTATTGGAAAATGAAAAATGAAGCAGAACGAAGTGGAAATTTCTGCTCCGTTTCGTTTCATTTTTCTGTGATGGGTTAGTTCATTATTCATTTCGTTCCCTAATGAAATGAATAACGAATAATGAAACAAATAATAAATTCATTTCATGCCCATCTCTACAGTCAAGTAATGTCACTTTTAACAAAATGTATTTAATATAATATTTAATAGATTCAAAATGGTTTCTGTGTATAAATACATAGTCATTTGTCAAGACACAGGTGAATAGTGAAAAGGTCAGAATAATTATATCCATGTGTCATGGATATAATTATGTCTGCCATATGTATAAAGGGAAGGATTGTGTAACCCATTTTTCTTTGGGACTGCTTTTTGGTGAGATACGCAGTTTCCCCACTACTCTGTAATATTTATGCTGTGTGTTTTATCTTGTGTATTTGTGAATGTTTTGATAATACTGTACAAGCTTTTATGCTAAAATTTATTTCTGTCTCCCAGCTTCAATTCTGTGCTCAGCAATTATCTTTCCATGCCAATGCATAACTCTGCTAATCTCTGAAACATTTAAAACCCAACACACTTCTTAACATAAACATAATGGTGTCAAATAAATAAATTTGTAACAAAGGTATCTTGACAAATTAAAATGCACATGAAAAAGCAATTGTGTCCAATGGTCAAAATAAAAACTTTTCATTGCCTAGAGAGTTGTCAAAATCCTGTCTGGAGAGGTTTTTTTTTCAACCTGTTGCTAGTAGTCGGGAGAAACAGTTGGATAACTTCTGTTATGAGACAGTAATACTTTTCAGAGTTATATCCTGCAGAGGCCTGTGGTAAACTCGACCATCTGTAGATCATGCACAAACGTGCTCCTTGAAATGATGAGAGTCATTTGCCACAGCACATGATTTTGATTAACTGCATGGGCTTGTACTAACGCTGGCCTTTGAGGAGGAGGGGGGGTGCCCAATGGAGGGGGCAGGGCACCAAACATGGAACGCCTGTTGGGCCGGCCAACAAGCCAGGCTGAATAGCTGAACTGGCAGTTTGTGCCTGTCTCTAATGCACAGTAGCCAGGAATGCAACGGTGTGGATGAACTTGGACTTGGTCTCCGGTGCCACATCCTTGCTGCTGATTATCTTCTTTGGTTCCTACATCACTGGCCACGGGTGACTTTGGGCTTCTTGGTGGGACTCTCCAATTGGATTGGAGCAAAACTGAATGAAAATTGAACTGGAAAAACAAAATCATCTTCAGCAATTTCAGTGTCGTGATTGCCAATGTTGTGCACTATTTCTGTAATCGTGGTTTTTGCCTTCAACTGCAATCCTTCTTCTGCACTTTCTTATACAGGAATGCACATACTCAGAAAGGTCGGAGGGGATTAACACCCAGGGGAAGCAGTCTGTGATGTAACGGGGATGCTTAGAAATGACGATCAACACAACATTCCTTTTGCTTTCTCTCTTCACCTAGCTGTTGATCCCAGGACAAGAAGGGATGAGGCTATTATGAGAGCAGTAACAGACTACCTTGTGTCAGCAACTACAATTCTATTTGGCTGTGCTGGTTATCCTGCATATATTTTCTTCATTCTTGTACTGTACAATGGCTGCTTTTAAGTTCAGTGTCCAAAAATATGTATCAATAATATTTCTACCTTACATTAGCTTTCTGCTTTGAATATGTTGCGTTTTCTTTTTCGGGTGTAGTCAAGTGTAGTTCTTTCTTAGATATAATCCAGCCTGTGAACTGCATGCTTGTTTGCTTCTTCGTGTGCCAGAGAGTTCCCAGTTAAATAAGGGAAGAGAACCTTGTTTTTTTTTTTTTTGGGGGAGGGGGGAGATACTTTGATGGGGTTCCTGCATGGCAGGGGGGTTGGACTGGATGGCCCTCGAGGTCTCTTCCAACTCTAGGATTCTAGGATTCTATGAATGTACAAGTTAGTGATCCAATATTATCCATCCTGAATTCTGGATCTTGCATTATTCTTTTTATCTTATCTCCAAAATTTCCAAAATTCCCTCTGGTATCTGAAGCAGAAATTGTGCATCTCAATAATTATCTCAAGAATTCAGACTTTTTAAAATCATGCCGAAATCTGGTGAGTGCATTACGTGAACTCATTTAAGTTCTTCTCTTTTTAGCAGCCTCACTGACTCACCCTTCTGCTCTACTGCTCGATTTCTGTTCTGTACAAATGTTGAAACAGAAAATAAATAACAAAATAAATCAACTTTCAGTTCTGCCTGCTAAAAAGGCCAAAACAGCTGTCCATCCTGCTGTGCTTTACAAACACAAGGGGGAGGGTGTTGTATTTTTCACACCCTTTCCTTAATTCCCTCCTTCACACTTCCCTATATATAACTTGTCTCTGGCATCTTTTAAAACATCCTGTAACTTTAAACATGAGATCATATTTTTATGGCTGACCAAACAGAGGGCGGAGGGCAGTTCCTCCTCCTGGGCCCACTTTGAATGCCCACCCCGGCCTTCAATTAAAGGAAAAATGCTGAGTCTCCTCTTAGCTTATTCCTTTTCTGTGGCTGTGCCAATGACAGCTGCTGTCGCTCAGCGTTGGCAGGAAAAAGAGAGCTTGGAAACCAAAACAAAACTTTTTAAAGAAAACAAGGAAACCATCTGGCACAACTGGACGGCTCAAGGCCGGAGAGCCCCCTTTCCCCCAAAAAAGCCAGCGACAACCACCATCAAGATGTCCATTAAGATCCAGCTTCTCCTTCTCCTCGTAGGGAGCTTGTCGCTCGGTGCCTTCGCAGAGGAAGGTAAGGACGTTTCTTCACGTTTTGCAGATGTCCAGAAACAGATGTCACAGGAAAGGAGGCGTGGAACGTTGTTGCAAAATTGCACAGTGAGATTTATTTAGTAACCTTTTTTAAAAAAAAATAATCACTGCTGGGCTGAAAAAGTGCTTGTGGGCAACTCTTCAAGGCAACCACTAAAAGGAAGAGAACGCCACTGGCTCAAAAAGTTGCATGTGCACCCGATAAAAACATATAACCTTTGACGATCCTTTAGGGTCCAGAGAGTGGTATGAATTCAGTGGAAGAGCTCAGTTTGAACGAGCCTTACTACTGACAAGGTTTGCTTAATTCAGAACAGTTACTGGTGAGAGTGAAAAGGGTCCCTGTTCATCTGAGCTGGTGAGTAACGCTTGTTGACTTTTAGTAGGTACTGAGAGCTCTGCTCTGTAAGAAGGAGAGGAAATCAATAGGTAGTATTTTAAAAGCCTGATACAAGAGGCACATTCTTTTTCTGAACAAGCAAACGATTAGGTCTTCTTTGTGGAATGATAACATTTTGCAGTCGAAAGAGGTTGCCTTGTTATCGTGCCTTCAGAGGGTGAAGGCTGCAGGCAAAATTAAACCACCCTCTCTTGCAAACGCGAGCTTTGGGGGCAAGGAGGGAAACGGAGGTCTGACGGGGAACATCTGGAACCCCCACCACTGCCACCCCACCCCCCGGGAGTTTTCTTGGGCTGCCAAGTCAGAGCCAGCTGTTAGCAACCCTCATGGTGCTTTCAAGACAAGTGAGAGATTTGAGAGAGGTGATACCCGGTCCAATTCTGCCACCCCACCCCACCCCCGGGGTTCCCATGCTTGGGGAACCTTATCGCTTCCACCGAGGTGGCCAAAAAGTGGAACCAGGTCTCCTGAATCCAAAAGGGCCACGCTGTCCCCTCCGCCATGTTGGTTATGTTGGGGTGGAGCAAGAGCCCCAAATGGCCCCAGTGGGTGGATCCGGGATGCTTTGTAGCCCTGGAAGAATGAGGGGAAATGGGGCGGGGGAGCGGATTGGTGTTGAGGAGGCAGGATGGAGTCAGATCCGATGGCAGGACTTGGAGCAGGGACTCTCCCCCCACGGCCACAGGTGCCCCAGGTTCCATCTGCGCACCATAAACGCCATGTCAACTGGCGGAGGGTGATACCTGGGGGCTTCCTCAAAGAAAACACAGCCATTGCCAGTTATTGGCTTTGAGGAGGGGTGGGGGTGGGCAACCCCCCCCCCGAGTTCCAGGAGCCTCTCCTGCCCACCCCTGAACCTCAAGGCGCCTTGCCTGCCTCCACCATGGGCACTTAAAAAGCATTTCTCACAAATGCAGTTTTTACAGGAACCGAAGGAGCCCCAAGATAATTCTTAGGTGATTTATTTATCTGTTTTCATTTTGAGAGCATGGGGCTAGTGGCACCTGAGAGGGTGTTTAGGGCCACAGCTGGGTCCCAGAGGGCCTTCTGCCTTCTGCCCCGTGGAGTTAGATCCAGTACCAATCCACTTTCTTTATGTAGCATTGGCATTAAGAACACAGTGGCCTTTTCCAGATGTTGTTCACACAGACACACAAATGCATATTAATAATAGAGGACCTTTAAAAATATTCAGTTTAGGATTGCTCTTGTTAAAACTGAGCAACGGCAATGCATCTGCTACGGTCAATAAGGAGCAGTTAAAAAGAAGTGTGTTCTGCTTATAGACCGCCCCATACCACTTCAATTATTCTTTGGGAGGTTTACAGTTTTAATTACAGTGTGCAGGCTACACCTCCCCCCCCCCGCAAGCTAGGTACTCATTTTACCGACCTTGGAAGGATGGAAGGCTGAGTCAACCATGAGCCTGCTACCTGGGTTTGAACCCCCAGGTCATGAGCGCAGTTGTACCTGCAGTGCAGGCATTTAACCACTGCGCCACAAGGCTCAGACTAAGAACTAGTCTAAAGTATAAACACTTTTCTTCTCTTTCCTCTACAATTTCCATTCCTATTCCTTAGGGCAGAGAGTTCCACAGGGTGGGACTACCCCTCCTCCCAGGCACCCAGCAACCTTTTCTTTTTCACTGACATGGCTGAAAACATGGCCTCATGAGCTGATTCCTAGGTCCACACAAGGACCCTGCTTCTCCTCCTCCTTTGTCCCAGATTCACTTGGTCAGAATTGCCAGTTTCAGACACCTTAATGGTCTGATACCGTTGCTGGTATTGGATGCTGTAGACGGCAGAACTATATGGGGAGGTCCCAACACAAATGAGGGGCAGACCTTACATATTCCATGCCCAAACTTCCAGACTTCCAGACTTGGTCATCTCCAGTTAACAGAATCTCAAGTAACAAAGGATGTGAAAGGCGTCCCACCCACACCACCTTGATCTCCATGCAGAAGGTTCTCCGGTGTACACCCAATGGCCTGCCCAGTGAGAATGTACGGACAAGGTCTAAACTGGCCCGGTATCCTCTTCCCACAGTGGCCTACGGGATGCCCCTGGGAAACCCGCAAGCCTGGCACACGTAAAATAGCCGTACCTTGCTGACATTTCCAGCAACTCATGAACAAAAATATACAGCTCTGATACATGAGCACAGCTTGGAAATATTCTTTTTCTTTTCTCTTTTTTTTTGGGGGGGGGAGGGGGATCCCCAGTCAACATTTACTGGAGGTAATATCCAGGCACTATAACTAGCAGATAGTAGGCAACAGTGAGTGGGCAGATCGGCTTGCAAAAGTGATGCTGATTCATCCTGAGCAACTTTTGTTTCTTCCATGAATTTCCAGTCCAGCGACAAGGTTGGGTGATGCTTTTATTAGACAACTAAATTGTTACAAACAGTCCTTGAAGTTGGGATAGGCAGTACAGGGGGGAGAAAAACGGGAAAGTCCCCGGAAGGAGGTGCCTTGCTCGTTTTAAAGCAAGTTCCAAACATCTTCTTCCCACTTCCAGAGTTATTAGTGCAAAGTAACATAGTTCCTCCCAGCCTCTGTAGCTTGGATCATCTTTCCCATCAGAAGGGCCTTCCACCTCCTCACCCTTCGTATTGGAGCATGTGGCCTTTTTTCCTGGCTGGGATCAGAGGCACACAGAAGGGTAACAACCTCCAAGTTGTTATTAAATGTTCATTCCCTAGGTAAGATCCAGCATGGGGTACTGGATAAAGTCATGGACTTCGATTCAGGAAACCTGGGCTTGATTCCCCAGCTCTGACATGGAAACTCACTAGGAGATGGAGATGGCAAAACCACTCCTTAAATTCATCATTTACCTTGAAAGCCCTACTAAGGTGGTCACTCGACTGGACAGCACAGGCTAACAACAGAGATGCAGTCTATTGCAGCCATGATAGATTGACAATGGCTTGAAGAAGTTGTGGTCTTCACAACTTGAGTGTGGTCCTTCTCGGGCAATGGAAGATATCCTTGCTTAGTTATAAATGCTAATCTAGCCACGTCTTCCTCATTAGCCTTTCCATGAAAATTAATAACTCCTATATCATTTCCTGGATCTCTCTTATCTCAGGGCAGTGACTCATAGGTGACTGACACCCAAAGGCAGATTCTTCCTTGGATGTGTCTGCGGGGGTGGGGGGGGTATCCCACTGTTGGAACAGGAAAACCCTAAAACAATGGTGGAAGGCCAGTTGAGGAATCTCTCTGTGTTGTAGCACTGCATCGCCAAATGCCAGCAGCAGGGGAAGCAAGTGATCAACGACCACGGAGTGACACCACCACCACCCATGATCCCGGTCCAGGTGCCTTGAAGGCCACCATATGAACCAAACTGCATTTTACGAAGTGGCTCAGGTGCCATTCTCCAGGTTAAGTCCTACTGAGGAATGACCTCTGGTAGGGCTTTTCTTAGAGCAGTCCTGGGGCTACTCTGTTATGAAACTAATGTTGCTTAAGATTCAGGACTCCAAATTCCAGCAGCGGCCCAGAAGTGACTTGAGTCCACATTTCTAAAAAAATAGGTGGTGCTCTTTTGTGGAACAACAATCCCACCGGAGAGGATAACAGTGGTCACCCAGGCCTTGTGGCTGGTGGTGAAGGGGCTCCCACAACAATCCAAGCTTTAGGGCCCCCGAAATGCAGGTTTGACTCTAAACGGCATGGAAGCTATGGAGCCTCATTGTGGCAGCCTGAGCATCGGCCAACAAAAGCCCTCGCGTCCTTCCAGGGGGGTCTGCTGAGCTTAGGGCAGTATGTAAATGGAGACAAACTGAGGGATCTCTGTAATAGATGCCCAAGAGGAGTTCTTAAACCAGCCCCAGATGTCTAAAATGTTCACAGCTAACACCAACATTTGCCAGGACTTGGCTAAATAAAAGGAAGCCCTGGTCTGCCCTGACTCTTGTTGACTTGTTTTATAAATGTAAGTTAATTTCCCTCCGTGACTCATGTGCTAGGTGGCTTTGGATCTTGGGCCCCTTTTGCACATGGCTTCAAAGACCGGGCACTGGGATTCAAATCCTAAGGAACTCTCCAACCAACCAATCCCCCCCCCCCCCCGCCGCCCTTTGCACCCTGTTCACCCCTGCTTGACTGAACTCATGTAGGAGCGCTCTTTTGCATGTTTCTTCGGCCTCTCTCTCTCTCTCTCTCTCTCTCTCTCTCTCTTTCTGTGTGTGTGTTTCATGTAATTGGTTACCTATTTAAATGGCAGAGCACTAAGCCAACAAAGCCAACAAAAGCAGCCTTGCAGTTGCATGCAGTGCCACACTGGCTTCATCTGTTGCCCTGAGAAGCACTGCAATTTTTTTGTCATTTTTTTGCTTGCCTTCTCCTTGTGCCACATGTTGGCCAGAAAGGGGCTGAAGAAACCCCTCTGTTATGTCAAAAAGGCCCACATTCCCTAAGAAAGTAAGTGGGCTGTTCCAGGGCCCGTTCCCAGTAGAGGTGGGCATGAAACAGAAAATCGATGGTTTGGTTTGTTCTGTTTTGGGCCCACCCTCGGTTTGGTTTCCCTTATTTTGAAACGCCGACTATGTGACTCCAGGTGCTGGATCGGCGCTTTTAAATTTTTTTTAAAAAAAATTCTTAATTTTTTGTATGTTTAAAAGTCCCTGCAGGCTGGAGGGACTTTTTTAATTTTTTAATTTTTTATATTTTTAAAAGTCCTCGATGTGGGGCTTTTTTTGCCTCCTGGCCCGCAGCAGCTGCCAGAGTTCTAGGTGAGGAGGCAGCAACAAGGTAGGAGATGGAAGGAATGAAAAAGGAAATGAAACAAAACGGAAATTTCGGCGCCAGGTAAAAACCTTCCTGTTCCAGAATTTTTTTAATTGACATTTTAATGTTTTAACTTTTAAAAATTCTTTTGATTGTAAGCCCCCCAGAGACCTTTGGGTAGTGGGTGGCATATAAGCTGTAAAAATAAATAAAATAAATGAATAAAAATAAGACTGCTCACATTCTCTTGTAGCTTTAATGTAATGTTGTCTTTTAATGCTGCAAGATGTCCATCAATTCCCTGTTCCCAATACTTGAATATGTCTTAATAATTGTACTGGACTGTATATTGTCCCTCATTACTGTAAGCTGCCTTGGGTCCTTTTCCAAGGAGAAAGGCGGGGTAAAAATAATGTACTCTAAAATAAATAAATAAATAAATAAATAAAAAGAACTTGCAACCAGGCATGTACCATATTTTCCCCTATATTGTTTTAAACTGTTAGACTAAAAATTGAGGATCATCTTATACATGGAAGTAAGCTGAGGGGAGAACCACATGATTTGAAAACTCTAATTTTGGGTTGGAAAATTAGGGGTCGTCTTACAACACGGAGCATCTTATAGACAGAAAACTACAGTAGGGCTTGATGCTGATCAGTCTGATCTCCTTTTCACACGACCCCTAAAATCCGCTGGCCACTTAAATTCGGACCAGAGATCTTGGGGGTTCGTTGCTCTTCCTGCGTCCCCACCCCTCTGCACTTCCTTGATCCTGTCTGCGTGAGGGGAGGGAGAAAAAAGGGGACAAAAGAATGCAGGCTCCGGTCCAAGCCTCCCCAAGCCCCGTTGTCGTCCTGATTCCTTCTCTTAAAGCGGCGGGAGGCAAAAAAGAAGAAGAAGAAGAAGAAGCGAGGAGAGCCTGGCACTCACTCCTTTACATCCGGATCTGGGATTTTTCACCCTCCAAGACCAGGTACCTGAAAAGTGCGCTGGGATGCGCTTAGGTGGGCGTGGGCGCACTTAATTTTCTGTTAACTCCGGAGCTGGTGGAGAAACAATTATAAGCTCCAGAGCTGTGAGCCATTTGCGGCGGAGTTTAGGGGTCATGTACAAATACCCTGAGAGACAGCTTTGGGTTCATTTGTCAGTTTTGTCTTCTAGTACCTCATTTACCTTGAAGTGATGCCTGTCGTAAGTTAGTTCCAACTTAACGACACATAACTGAGTAGTGCTTGCGTATAAATGCATTGGTAAAACCCAATGACATAGGGTTCAGCTACACTGGTAAGACGAATTCGGAACAATTTGATTCACAGCCTGCATCACATTTGAAGTTGCAGCCAGTACTCCTGAAATGATGCAGGAGTTCGTACTGGATGTGATGTAAGTTGCATTCTAGCCCACAGCCCCCCCCCCGTCCTCCCTCCCTCCCTCTGGTCCCTCGCCTACTGGTTCTTTTATTGTTCTCTCTGAAGCCCTTTTCTCATTTTCTACACCAATTCAGCTCCGCCTTTGCATCACACAATAAGCAAAAATGCTTCCTATTCCCCCCTTTCATAAGCAGAGACTATCCTGCCGTATTTGACCACAGAGCGTCACTCACTGTCATGCATTTATGTCACCTAAAGGGCATAATCTCCCGTGTGTTTCTCCTCTGTTTCTTAGCCATATCCTGAGACAGATTCAGATGTGTGCTTCTGTCTATGGCCCAGAATATTATTGTGTGGTTAAATAGGATTGCTGTGAAATAGGAGAGGTCCTTGCTAAGGCGGGAAATTGACTGGACACTGAGACTGAACACTTAAGCTCCTCGGGGAGAGGGGGGTAAGTGAATTAAAAGATTTCTTATGGGACAGCCCGCTCTCTGATTATCTAACTGTCCTTGACTCGCCGGCCAGCTGAGAATAACTGGGTCCCATCCTGTCTGTATTTGCACTTGGAATCATTGTTGGACCTGGGACAGACCCAGAACTCATGTTCTCTGGGCTTGGTGTGTATCTTACATGTTGTTATTAACATACTAGGAATTTATTAATGTTGTTGTGGCCACATTCATGAATGTATTATGCTGTATGCAAAAGCAAAAAGACCTGTAATTGTTCTATGGCAATTGTTTCTAAATGCATGTATCTTTATCGTATGCTTAGCCCCTGAAGAAAGTCACAGCCAAAATGTGTTCAGCTTTTTGGCTAAGAATAAAGTCTGTTTTGTTCATATGTTTATACATCTCAAGATCCCTGCCCGCCATTTGTACTTTTGCCACGAGTAGGTGTGGAGTCGCAGAGTCAGTCACGACTGTCATGACACAACACACACTCAACACACACATACAGCTGTACCAGTTCCTGATTATCTGATCTCCCTCAAAGGGACACTGAGGTCTGTCTGTGGATCAAGGTAACAATTGATTCACTACCTTCTTGATGTGATTGTCTTACATATGCCAATTAAGGCTTTGACTAATAGACAGTATTCAGTCTTGTATATAGAAAAGTGCTGTGGCATGCAGAAGAGGTAGATGGGGTGGGGGGATGGTAGAAGAACCATCTTAGTAATAGAAATACCAAAATACTTGTTGAGCTCTCATTTGCAAAGTGGCCAGATGCATTTGTTGGTTGGATCTGACTCCTTATACAGTATATGATCCTGATTCTCTTTCATGGTAATTCCGGGACTTCTAGCGTTACTAGTTTCTGCCAGGAAGGTCTAAAATAATCTTCCCACAGGAGAGCAAGAAAGGAACCCTCAGAAAAGATGATTTTCTGCCTTAAATCAAAGGCTTATTTCCATGCTCTTTCTTCAAGAGGAGGCGGGACAAACACCCATACCCACACACAAATACTAGAACATTTGGCATCTGGCCTGGATGCCTTCAAAAGAGTATTGGACAGATTCCTGGAGGAGAAGTCCATCCCAGGTTACAAACCCTGATGGAGATGTGTCATCTCCAGGCTGAAAACTGGGGTACTTCAAGGGCCAGATGCAGGTGAGTGGTATCAGGAGACAGATATCTAGTCTCATGCGCTCCCGGACGCATCTGGTGGGGCCACTGTGAGATACAGGAAGCTGGACTAGATGGGCCTTTGGCCTGATCCAGCATGGCTCTTCTTATGTTGTTATGTTCTTATGTGTCACACACGGTGGGATATTAATAAGCCTCTGTAAAAAAAGGAAGAGTGGGGATGGTCTCTAATTCCTTGGATACCCCAGTTATGCCATATAAAATCACTGGAATTACATCAGCATTAAATGCCAAGAGTGCTCCTGGAACACAACAACCTCCTTTCATACTATAGAATTTAAATCTAGCTTGAGTCAGCACCTTTGCTTTGCCCAAAATACCCCTTTCCTGATGTCACCAAGATAGCTTGGAAGGAAAGAGCATCACTAGGTATGGAGAGTGTTTTTACTGATTCTAGCTTCCCAGCATCTGAGATAGATCAACTTTTTTTTAAACCATGGGCAGGAACTTAGTTTCTTCTCTCCATCCATCTTGTCTTAACTCAACAGGACCTACATGCATTTTCAACCCTGCTAATTTTTAAAAATTGTTCCCGTGTGATTCTAGCAAGGCTTCTTGCAGTGTGCTTGCAATACTTTACTGATTTTTACATGCTCTCTAGACGACAAACATCATGCAAAAGGAATCTCAGAGCAACAGGAACATAATTCAGTCATTTGATTTCTTTTTAGAAGTATTTTATCAAAGTTGAGGTGAAACTGGTAATGCATAAGGTGGTGGAAGATAAGAATACTTTTAGGGAATAATGCTACTTGGAAATGCAGAGGACCTGAAAGTCGTCATAAGAGATTTTTTTCTTATTTTTGTATTGTTTATGAAGAATATTTTTGGCTGACTCTGGCAGGGTCAAACTAAACAAAGCCATATAATTTGCACATTTTTAGAAATGGGACTTCCTTAAGTTCTGAAAAGCATCTCTCTTTGTCAGAGTGTGTGTTTCCACTCAAATTTGTATCTTGCATCCCAGTAAGCTTTCTTTTAGGTGGGCTTAATATGTAAGTTTGACAGCATATATTCCAATATATAGAATGGGCTACTAGCTTCTAGGCGCAAGCTGGACAGGGAGAGAGAGGATTTATCAGTCTGCTGCAAAATAAAAAAAAAATGCACATTTTTGTGTTCTAATATCTCTGTAGAATGTATTTAACATTTGAAAATAGTATATCCAAAACAAAGATAAAAGGGAAGAAATGCTTACCACCATCTACACAAACTTAAATTCTAGAAAGATAACATAAAAATAAGATAATAATGGAAATGAAGGAGAGTGGGAGAGAGAACAGGATTTCAATGTTGTTTTGTCCTTTATATGACCCTGGCCAGGATATGATGTCAACCAGCGTGGTGCAGTCAAGAGGAGGAGTGAGTTCAAATCCTCACTCAGCCATGAAAACTCACTTGGGAAGTGGAATTGGTGGTGAGAGATCCCCCCTTGAGAGCACTAAGTGGGCTCTGATTTGACAGCACGGGATGCACACATAAAAAAGCAAAGGGTTCTGCTTATATACCACCCCATCCCACTTGAAGTAGTCTCTGGGTGGTTTACAGTTTAATTACAATATGCAGGTTTTACACCCCCCCCCCCGCAAGCTGGGTACTCATTTTACCGACCTAAGAAGGATGGAAGGCTGAGTCAATCATGAGCCGGCTACCTGGGACTGAACCCCAGGTCGTGAGCACAGTTTTACCTGCAGGGCAGGCATTTAACCACTGTGCCACGAGGTACATCCTGTACTTGACAAAGAATACGGATGGCAGCGCAACAACAGGATTGCATTGCCAGGCAAAGTGGGTTGCCTATCTGATGTCTATCCAAATATTTGTTGTACAATTAGGCATCATCATCATCATCACCATCATCAACGAGTGAAATCCAACAAGTGAAAATACAAGTAAAGGAAACATAAACAATTGATAAGACCAGAGGTCAAATAGGATCCAGTTGTCTAGATTCTGGTAGTGTTCTTTTCCTATGGATAATCAATTCCAAATAAATTTCAATTTCTCTGATAGTCAACCTTCACACCTCAGAAGATATAGATACCTGATAAAGGAAGCTCTCCAAGAAGTCAGAGCCAAAGTCCTTGTGGAACGGGCAATGTAAGATCATAGGTTGGAAGGATTGCTCCCCACCTAGTGGGCAGGTGCAGTTTCTCTCCTTAGGAGAGATTCCTCTCTAAATCTTCCATATAATCCCGTGGAGGTCACAGCATCACTTCTGGCTCACTAATAGTGGGGCCACCACATGGCCAATTAACCCTTAATAAAATCTAATGTACTCTAGTGGATTTCCTCTAGTAATGTAGGGTGAAATATCCGAATTAGGGAATGATTTCACTATGAAAGGAAATTTTTGTTTGCCTGAGATGTCTATCTTAGTTATAGGTAATATTTCCAGATCCCTGGAGACATTTAAATTCATATTAACTGGGTTCCCTAGTTTGAAATGACAAATTCATGGAAGATGGTTGCTAATAAGGTAATTACCTCTCTAAAAATCCATAATGCGGGGTTTCAAAAGCCAGGGGGATCAGAAAGCAGTCGATGACACTAGGACCTTGTCAGGAAGTAAACATGAATTCCCCTTCAGTTTTGTCATTGGATAGGCCATGAAGCCAGGTGCTGTTTTGCTGAAAACAGAACCGGGCCAGCTGTAGTCCTGCCACATTAAATTGCTTATCTGTAGGCCACCTGTCAGACAGATAGGGAGTGAGTTGTATGTACTCCCACAGCCTTATAAAATATTGAGAACCCATTCCTTGCCCTTGCATTAACCTTCCAAGCCCAAACAGGGATGGCCCGTGGATAAGGCTTCTTGAGATCCTCCATAACATCACTGCTGTTTTTTTTTTTTTTTTTTGCTGGAACTCTGTCTGGGGGAGGGGGTAATAAATATAATTGCTTGCCAAGGTTCTGCCTAAGGCACCCCTGTGAGCGTTCCCCCCCCCCCAGTGCAGGGCTCCTCCTCCCTTGTGGACCCACTACAATTGGTTTTGTATTTATTATAACGGGAACCACGTGAAGTGTTTCTCATGCACGCATGTGGGTAAAAATGCACATGCAACAAACAGGGCCTTGCCCAGTAGGGCTGAAAGTTATACGGGAAATATTTTGCTTGCATAGGATTGTTTCGTTTTCTCAATGGAATTGTTTCAGAGCCTGAATTCTGTGAAGCCAGCAAAGGGAGCCCTGCCAGAAGAGCAGACCCTTTGAGGTTCTCCCTAATTGGATTGGGCTGTGGTTAGGGCGTCGACCAGTCGCTACTCCCGGGCGATCAGGAACACAAGGAGATCCTTTGTCTCCCTGAGAATTGATGAGGCCTCGAACTGCCAGGCAGAATTGTTCCGGGTGGTTCGAGACCTCACCAATCCTGGTTCACTGGGGCCTCCTCCTAGTGGTTTCCCTAGTGAGTCATTCACAGTCTTTTTAAAAATCTAAAATAGAGGCCATCCGTTCCAGTCTGGACGATGGTTGCACTGATCTACCCTCGTGTGTGGCTGGTGCTGCACCCCCTCGGTCTCCCCGGTTTGTTGAGTTTGGGCCTGTTTCTCCATCTGAGGCCTCCAGGGCCTTGGGGCACTGCAGGCCAGCGGCTTCTCCGTTCGACCCTTGCCCTTCTTGGCTGATTAAGACCGCCGGAGGGAGCATGCTGGAATGGGCTTCATTAATCACCACTGCATCTTTCAGGGACGGGATCTTTCCCAGTCGTCTGAAGGAGACGGTGGTGAAGCCCATTCTTAAAAGACCTGGGTTGGCTATAGACGATATATCTAATTATCGTCCTATAGCGAATGTTCCCTTCATGGGCAAGGTTGTCAAGTGGGTTGCCACCCTGCGTCTCCAGTCGTTCCTGGAGGAGAACCTTGTCTTGGATCCTTTCCAATCTGGGTTTAGGCCACGTCATGGGACTGAGACTGCCCTGGTCGCACTGCAGGATGACCTGTTGAGGAGGACTGACAGGGGTTGTTCTACCCTGTTGGTCCTTCTCGACCTGTCAGAGGCCTTTGATACTGTCGACCACGGTATCCTCCTGGGCCAGCTCTCTGAGGTGGGGATTGGGGGTCTGGCCTTTGGCTGGCCCCGTTCCTTCCTGGAGGGCCGCACTCAGCATGTGAGCTTGAGGGGGTGTCTTGTTGTCCCCCTGGACACTCTCTTGTGGGGTGCCTCTGGGGTCAGCTCTCTCTCCAATGCTCTTTAACATCTATATGATGCCGCTGGCTGAGGTCATCCCGAGTTTTGGAGCTTGCTGTCACCAGTACGCTGATGGCACACAGCTCTATCTCTCCTTTTCCACCTCTGCAGTGGAGGCCATCCAGACCCTTGATCGCTGCCTGGCTGCAGTATTGGACTGGACCAGAACTAACAGGCTCAGGCTTAACCCTGGGAAGACTGAGGTTCTGCTCTTCGGGCGTGGCCTGGACGGGTACTGTGGCCCTCTTCCCAGCTTGGGTGGGTCCACCCTCCAGCTTGCGGAACGAGTGAGGAGTCTGGGCGTCGTCCTGGATCTGGATCTGTCTCTGGAATCCCAGGTGGCAGCCGTGACCGGGCCGGCCTTTTACCATCTTAGGCTTATCACCCAGATTCGCCCATACCTCGATGGGGACTCCCTGAGGACAGTGGTGCAGGTGCTGGTCATGTCGAGGGTAGACTATTGTAACACTCTCTACATGGGGCTCCCCTTGAACCTTGTTCGGCAACTGCAGCGGGTACAGAATGCGGCGGCCAGGTTGGTGGTTGGTGCGGGCAGGTTTGACCGCATCACCCCCATTCTGGCCCGCCTGCATTGCTTGTCCGTTGCTTCCCGAATAAGATTCAAGGTGTTGGTTTTGGTTTACAAAACCCTCCATGGTGTGGGCCCAGATTATCTGGCAGAGCGTATCTCCCCACGATTAGAGCTGGCCCAATCCACCCACTCCTCAATGGCTCTCTCTCTCTGGGTAGCCACCCCCAGGGAGGCCCGCAGAGTAGTAACTCAGAAACGGGCCTTCTCGATGGCCGGTGCATCGCTTTGGAACAAGCTACCTGGTGAGATACGCCAGGCTCCCTCATTGTCATCCTTCAGGAAAGCCCTTAAAATCTGGCTGTTGAGGGATGCCTTTGGCGATTGCTAATGTGGTACCAGTTTTTTTTCCTCTCCTTTTGATGGTTGTCTAGTTTTCACCTCTTGCCCAGTACCATTGATGTTTGTTTTTAAGCTTTTTGTGTGAACCGCCCAGAGTTCCTTTGGGAAATGGGAGTGGTATATAAATGCAAAAATAAATAAATATAAATAAATAAATAAATGCCGTCACACAGGCAAGAGTGCAAACCTTCCCAACTGATCTGATCAAACATCCAGGTTTCTACCAGAGCCTTGAAGGAACCTTGAAGAGGGCTTATTAAGACTTTCCAACAAACAACAACACAAGTTGAAGTCAGGCATTAAGGTGCCACATGTTTTTGTTTTTTGTTTTGTTTTGATTTTTGCCTGGAATTAAAGGAATTTAGCTCAAAGGGATGGGAAGGGATAGACTCCAACCATGATGACTAAAGAAATCCTCTGTAGCTAAGGGTTATTTGCTTATGTCCACACATTCCTCTCATTGCTTTTGTGTGCCTGTTGGTTTGCTTTCAGCAAGTACAGCATTAGTGGAAGAAGAAACAGTGACTGCTGATGTGAGAGAGGGGACCATTTCAGAACTTCCAGAAGACTCTACCCAGGTGAATGTCCTTCAATCTAAACCATGGCTGACCCAAGTCATTTTACTTCCTGAGGCAGAACAACAAAGGATCCAAAACTCACCAAGCTAGTTTGGTACACAAACATGAAAATTAACTGTACTTTTGTTTAATTATTAATACTTGTAAATTCTTTTTTTTAGCAGTTACTTTGATAATTATTAGGAGGGCGAGGAAATTGTCAGTAGATAAGGGGGATTCTTTTTACCATGAGATATTTAAAATTGGTTTTATCCTTTTTAAAAAATGTATAGCCCAAAAATGAGAAACGAGAAATCTTCCAATTGTTGGATTACACTTCCTAGAATGCCCCACCTGGCATGAGTACTGATCATGTAAATGGGGAGTATTCTAGCAACTGTCGTCCAAATAATAATGATGATCATATTGATAACTTTTGCTATTTTTGCCAAATATGAATATTATATTCACTTTTTTCAGGAACTAATGACTACTGAGAGTGTCCTGTCAACCAGTGATGGTGCTGAAAACACAACTGACTCAAGTGTTCCAGAAACTTCTGATGGTATGATATGCATCTTACATTACTATGTTTTGCATGCTTGTTTAAGTATCCACCTCAAAAGCCCTCTGATTAATCCATGTGCAATACTTTTCTGGGTCCATGACTTAAAATGCCAGGAAATGGCCCAACAATTGCTTTTCAGTATTCTGTCCAAGTTGAGAGCAGGGTAAAGGCCAGTATCTATATCTTCTGAGGTGTGAAGGTTGACTATCAGAGAAATTGAAATTTATTTGGAATTGATTATCCATAGGAAAAGAACACTACCAGAATCTAGACAACTGGATCCTATTTGACCGCTGGTCTTATCAATTGTTTATGTTTCCTTTACAACTCTGCCCCCCCCCCCCGTGCAAGGATTTTCCTCCCCCATGTACCCACTGTGATTATTTTTGTTCTGATTGTGTCGAACTTTGTGGCTGACTTTCTAACAACTGTATTTTTTAAAAAAGAGCAGCCCTCTGTGAACTTTAGTTAGACCATTGATTAGATTTATTTTGCAATGTTCTGTGTAATTGTTTAGTCTTTATTTGTGTTCTTCATTAAAGGTTTTATGGAATGGAATGGATTGTGTTGGAATCCATGTGGGGACAAAAATTAGAGGAGACACTGCATGCTGGGTTGCATTACATTTATAAATCCTAACATCTAGGAGGTCCAGAATGCCATTAGGTGAACTCTTCATGTCAGAATGGCATACAGATTTCAAGTGACTCCACCTGGTCCACAACAGTCCAACTCAATTGTCAATTTATCAGTATTGTGAAGTAGTGTAAAAAGAAAGCCACTTCAGGATAAATTAATCACTTCCTCAGCTTTGTGCAGGGGCCAAGGAAGCAAAATAAAAAAATCAATCAATCAATCAATCAATCAATCAATCAATCAATCAAGTTTCACAACTAAGAAAAAAATAAGAAAAATTCCCCTCCTTCCTCCTTCCTGTCTTCTCTCACTTTGGTTTTTATTTTTAAGTCATGCAGTACCTATGCACCACCCTAACACACTTTTTAAGTAGCCCAGGGCTAGATGGGTGGTATAAAAGTCAAATAAATAAAATCTCTCCCCCCCCCTTCCTCTGTTCTTCCGCAGAGTCCAATAGATATTTAATTCCCCAGTATCCTGAAGTGGCTCTCTTCTTAACCCACTTCACTAGATTAGCAAACTGAAAGAGAGGGGCTTGGTTTGGATCATTTCCAGCAATCTCATACATGCTGGGAATGAGCCACATTAGAGCAATCCTGCCCACCTCAAGAGAAGAGAGCAAAAGTGCTAGAACAGGAGCCAGAAAGTTGCAGGTGGGTGGTTTTACCAGTTCGACTCCCCCAGTGAGTTTCCACGGCTGAGGGGGATTTGAACCCAGGAGACCGGGGTTCCTGGTTTCTGTCACTCTAGCCACTACACCCACACTGTGCATCACATCAGCAACCCCAATTAACCCTTTAACCTTCTCCCAGATTGCTCTGTCACCTCTTTGGCATATTTCTGGTTCCAATCCAACCCAAGGCAGTGGACGCCAAAGGCATTTAAGCTGTTCAGACAGGACGCATGTCTCAATTTAAATCAGCAAGTAGGCAACAGATGATCAAGTTGCTTTCTTAGCTCGTTTGTGATCCATCTCTGAACGTTTGGGCTTGCTAACGACCCTCAAGGCACTCATGTAACACGAGCCAGGTGGCAGCCTCCCACACTATTTCCTCATGAGACCGAAGCCATTTCAATGTGTCTTGGAGGGCAGCCACGTCGCCGCCGCTCTTCTTGAGACGACAAGGTGGACTATTTAGCAACAGGACACAACAAGGCACGCCAGAGGCAGAAGGGACCTATCCCTCATTCCACTCATAAGCAGAAATGGTTTGCCTTCCTTCTTTCCAAGTGTACCAAGGTAGCAATGGAGAGAAATAATAAACAGGTGGGTGCCGTCAAGTTGACTCTGAGTTATGGCCGCCCTTTTCACTGGCTTTCCCAAGGAGAGACTACTCGGAAGTCGTTGTCTCCTGCGGGTGCCCTGGGACTGTGCAGGTTGCCTAAGGCCACATCGGCTGGATCATCTCCCAGGAGACACGACCGCTGGCTCCACGGTCAGATACCTAAGAAGCCACTGAGTTTTCTGGCTATGGAGGGAAAGGGAAGCACTCTATAAATATCTAAAGGACTCTCCTCTAAAGTACCGATGGGATCGTCTCTGTTGGCTCAGAGGCCTGAATGGGGCACTCGGTCAAAATTACAGTTCTAGGATATCCTTTTAAATGACATGACTCAGTTCTACGGAGCCCTTGAAGTTGGAACTAGTGAATGTCGTCGTCATCATCATCATCATCATCATCATCATCTTAGAACTGCAGAGATGGAAGGGATCCCATGGGCCTATAAAAATCCACCCCATGTCAAGGAGGCCCCAAGGGGGAAGTGAACTCCCACCTCTGGTTCCACAGACCTCAGCCCCCCCCCCCCCCCCCGCCTGAGCTCTCCGGGAGTTCAGATTCTCTGTGGTAGTTCCAGGGAATAAACTAGGACCCTCCAGCAGAAAATTTCAAGTATTTCAACTTACAAATCCCATGACTTCACGGGACTTCATAGCGATAATCAACTGTTCTTAGGGATGTACTGTAGCAAGTGTTGGTCTATGAAAAATGAATGATTTTTTTAAATTCTCCCAACCAGAGAGCGTCTCTGAATTTTTCACATTTGGGGAGTTCTTTGGAAAAAATACTGTGGACATTTAAAGAAATAAATCAAAACTACAAAGGGTGTGCGTATGTGCTTACACAAAATGCAGTGCCCCAGCTGGTGCTGATTATGAAGGAAAGCCCCAGTCTTTTTTCACTGTTGTGAAGAAACAAGAAACCTTGCTTTGGCTGACCTTTTCCCAAACCAGATGTCTCAGTATATTTCTGCAAAATCAACCCTGAGCGCTCGTCACCTTCCTTACTAGGTTGAAGCAGTCAGACGGCTATCGCTGTTAGATATAGATTCATTCTAGAGAGATTCAGTAACAGAGGAATAAATTTCAACACACCATTAGAAGAAGTATCTTCGTAGTGAGAGTTGTTCCGCAGTGGGCAAAGCTTCTTCGGAAGGGAGATAACTATTCCCTTAAGCAGAGGATGTCAAGCTCAGGGTATTTCCACAGTGCAGGAGGTGGGCTTAGATCAATGATGGCGAAACTTTTAGAGACCGAGTGCCCAAACTGCAATTCAAAACCCACTTTTTTGTGTGTGCAAAGGGCCAGTACAGCCATTTAACCTGAATACAGGTGGCTGTGAAGGGGTGATGTCGGGTTACCCACAGGAAGGGGTCCGAGTGCCACCTTTGCCACTCGTGCCATGCGTTCATCAACACTGGTTTAGATGCTGGTGCGACTCCTTACACCTCCCTTTGCTATCCTGTTGTTCTGTTTGATCAGACTGGGAGGGGACGAGATGGCAGAAGCATCCAGGTTTGGAGCAGGGGCAGGCCACTTGCCACTAAATTCCTGTTCTGAAAAAAAAATGGGTGTTGAATGAAGTGTGTGAGAGACACCTTTTCAAAAGCTCATTTTTACTTGTGAAGACTGGGAGACATGGATGGTTGCTTCACGTCCTTCCTTGTTCCGCAACTAGCTTTGTACCATGACAGCGTTGGTCGCAATCACATGGTTTTGTCCCTGTTTAGTCCCTGTTTCCGTTTACTCACGGCCGTGATTACTTGTTTCGTGACAACTGTTACTTCATAGTCTTGTTCCGTGACAAATTCTGAATTTGTCTTGCTTTCTTAACCCTTTTTTTAAATGTTGTAAATAAAACTTTTTCTATATTTCGATTTACTGGTCTTCCGGGATTTACACATCAATGTTACAGAATGTTTAGTACAGTACTTTGTTTAATAAATATTTGCACTTCATGGTGTTTCCCGTAGGGAAACTAATGTCAGCTCCCACTTCAGCCACTGACCGCTAGGTGGACTGGTTGGTGCATGACACTTGTTACCACCCAGTCCCTTGTCTCAGAACAGGAACCAGGAACAAACTGTGACAAGAGAATACCCCAACCCAGTGCCAGGTACCGTATTGTCACACTCTGATCCCGCTCTGGGGGAGTGGTTGAGACAAATTTCAGCTGTTGCGTGACGGACGTGAAGTAAGATTTTTTTGTGCTTGTCTGAACCACAACACTTACAGAGACAAAACGGGCATGAAGTAACCACCATGGTGATTCCCTTTTATTTGTGTGGGGAAAAGAGATGGTATGCGAGGGTTGGGTGGGGCCACAAATTTATTTATTTAAAATCTTTCTATCCCGTCTTTCTCCACAAAAGGGCCCAAGGCAATATATAGCCTTGACCACATCCCTTCTTCTGTAGCTGTTTTTCCAGCTAATAAGAGATATAAGAAAACAGGACACAGACAACCCCCTCGCATGAAAGCTTTGTTCCATCACGCTGACTTCTATTGCAAGTGACAACACATGACCAGAAAACATTCCCTCCACATTTCTTCCTCATGCAAGTCTTCTTAATGTATAGTGGCATACATCGCAAAAAAAAAATCATCTTATGAGAAATACAATGTCTTCCATTTGAAGGGCTGGTCATAAAGTCCATCAGGAACAGAATGTTCTTAACTGCATAAAATGCTACAGGGAGGCAGCTTTGCATATTTCTTGCAAACACATTCCTCCAGCATTCCTCAGGAGTGACTTTACCTTGATAAAATATGGCATCAATCACAACGTTTGCAAAACTACATTCCTGGATTTTTCTTAGATTTTTCAATATGGAACCTCACCCTGAAATAAATCCAATCATTTTCAAGCTGTGGCAGTACGTTTCTTTTGGTTTTTGACAAAAACCAATCAACCCGACTGATTTGCTGAAAGCCTTTTTATTTTCCCCAGTAATTAAAGTGACCATGCCCTGCTCATATTTACTTTTTAAAGACTTCGTTTTTGTTAAGTCATATTGCTCACTCACCTCTTCTATCAAAACATGGAAGAAAAAATAAAAAGGGAAAAATAATTCCAAGACAGAGCTAAAAATGAAAAGGTAGATACATTTCATTTAAAGATGCAATCAAAACCAAGAATCAATAAAGCTCCAGTGAGCTAGTCTCTAACTATGAATTCATTTCCAACACTGATTCCTGGAGGGTAAGATAGGCAAGAAGACAGTTGGGCAAAAGCTGAAATTAAAACCCACGCGAGAATGGATTTATAGGTGCTGCTTCTTCACTTGTCGATGAGATTAATGGTGCATACCCCTAAAATTTGGGAAACGGTGGCATTCTCTGATCCTGCTGTAGTTTTTGTCTTTTTCTCTTTTCTTTTTTCTGCTTCTTCTTTTCCCTGTTTCATATCTCACATAAGAGCAAAGAAATTTGCACATAAACAGATGCCCTTCTCCTATTTTTTTATTCTTTAATAGATTATCTCTGCCTCTGCATACATGCCAACGTATCAGCTGGGGGTTGGGGGGGTTGGAGGGTGTGAGTGAGCAGAGGCAACGGCCAACTCCTGGAAGAGAAATGGGTCTGCCTGTATCTCAGGATGGTGGTGGCAGGGAGGTCTGTTTCTCAGGGCGCTTTTACACGACCCCTAAGATCCGCTGGCAACTTAAATTCGGACCAGAGATCTTAGGGGTTTGCTCCTCTTGCTGCGTTCCTACCCCTCCGCACTCCCTTGCTCCTGTCTGCGTGAGCGGAGGGAGAAAAAAAGGGAGAAAAGAATGCTGGCTCACCTCCACTCTGCCATCGGGAGCTGCCCCGGGAACCATTCCAGTGTCTTAAAGGGGCGGGGGCAAAAAACAAACAAACAGAAGACAGGACAGCCCGGCACTCACTGCTTTGCAATCCGCATCAGAAATTTTTCACCTTCAGAGACCAGGTACTTGGAAAATGTGCTGGGATGCGCTTAGGTGGGCATGGTCTTACTTAATTTTTTTATAGTCCAGAGCTAGTGGGAAAACAATTTTAAGCTCTGCATCTGGGAGCCCTTTGCCTCGAATTTTAGGGGTCGTATAAAAGCACCCTTAGGGAGAGAGCACAACTCTGAAAGTAAAATCAAAACTAGACTACGGGTGATACCTTCATAGGCTGCAAGTAGAAAAATAAAAAAGGTTGCTAAACTTTCAAGAGCAAGCCCTCTTTTTCAAAGCAGGTATAGAAGTCCAAAAATGGCAAGGGATGTAATTTGCCAAGAGAGAGTTCTTAAAAGTTCACTTGACAAGATGGATGCCAGGCTTCTTCTCGGAAGGCACCGGGCGGCAGCATGATCCGATGGGGCTGGAACTGGCAGGCCAGTCCAAACAAAGAGCAGCATGGGATGGGCACCTCCCTCTGGCTTGCAATCATCACCTCTCTATTGGCTCTTCGAAGCACAGGGCTCCTGGTTGGCCAGAAAAATGTTTCCAAGCCATGTGCCAAGTCCAAATCTACACCCCCACCTAAAAAAAAACACAAAAAAAACAACAAAAAAAAAAACAAAAAAAACCAATCGAGGCACTGGTATAATTTGAGTTGGGCTCAACAGTGAGTTATGACTCGCACGTCCTCTTCCCTGGTAATGTGTAAATTGATATATTTATATAAATTGTTTGCTGCCCTGAACTCTCATTAGGAAGGGACAATTATATATAAATTCAGTGGATGAATAATAAATATGCAACAATGCTGCTAACCTGAGCCATACTATTTTAAGACTGTATTCCTAGACATCTGGGATTAAGTTGTATATGGCAAAGTTGTAAATGTCTTACGAGCAGGAATGTTTAGCCTTACAAAAAGAAGGTTGAGAGAGGATATGATAGCTGTGTTTAAACCTCTGTAAGGATGTCATATTGAAGAGGGGGCTGGCTCGTTTTCCATGGCTTCAGAGACTAGTATTTGGGGCAATGGTTTCAAACTACAGGGAAAGAGATTCCATTTGAACATTAGGAAGAACTTCGTGACAGTTAGAGCTGTTCAGCATAAGTGGAATATGCTGCCCCAAAGGAGGGTGGTGGAGTCTCCTTCTTGGGAGATTTTTAAGCAGAGGCTGGATGGCCATCTGTCGGGGGTACTGCAATGGGGGTTCCTGCATGGCAGGTGGTTGGACTGGATTGCCCTCGAGGTCACTTCCAACTCTTCTAGGATTCTATAAAAACAACTTTTGCTTCAGAATTGACATCCATGTGTTGTAAACATTTGCTGCATGGGAAAACAGTAAATTGGTCACCCTGATCTCCTTTCCAGATGGTTTGGAAACAGCCACACTGGCTGGTATTATCATTGGCATCATCGTGGCGATTGGTGTGGCTACTGGGATCATCCTTGCGGTTGTGAAGAAATTGTCGGGCAGGTACTCGTAAGTAACGTGTTAGGTGGGCTCGGTCCCAGGAGGGCACAGAGGTGGCTTGAGTTCTCTCCCTTCTTGGCCACCTGAACCGACCCAGATGTTTTCAGGAGGAGGCCCACAGTTTGGAGTGACCAAGTAAATTGGCATCAGGGACAGATCCACCCCTTTCTGTTTTGTGACACTTTTGTGTGTGCTACCAGGATACTACCCTAAACACAACTCAGGCAGAATTTCACATGGAATAGAAAGGAGCAACGTGGAAGAGGGATGTCTTAATAAACATTTAGGCCAAAATTAGTGGGATGAGATGGATAAAGATCAGAACAATACTGTATTTCAGACATCAAATCTAAAGAGTATCATTTATTAGCGTAAAATCCCACAGAAACGGAACACGGTGGCCTAGAACAGCTTCATGAGTCAGACAACCAAGTCAAATTCAAGATCCATGTGTGAGGCTGCAACGGTTTGGCCTCTTCACTCTTGAACGACGGCACCTAAGAGGTCGACCAGATTGAAGTTTATAAAATCATACATGGTGTGGACAAGGTACATAAGGAGAAGCTGTTTTCCCTATCGCACAACACTAGAACTAGGGGGCACTCCAGGAAACTTTTGGGTGCGAGATCTCAAACAAATAAGAGAAAGTACTTTTTCACCCAGAGGATCACTGGATCTGTGGAACTTCCTGCCAGAAAAAGTGGTGGAAGCTGTCAGCCTTGACAGCTTTAAGGAAGGACTGGACAAGTTCATGGAGAACAAGGGTATCTCAATAACTATCATGATGGATGCCTAAGGACAACTTCCAGGTTGGAGAGATAGGCAGGATATCTCTCAATGCCATTTGCAGGGAATCGTAAGCAGGGGGAGACATCTGCTTGGGAATGCCCTGAAGCAAATGGTGAGCCGCTGTGTGAGACAGAATGATGGGCTGGATGGATTGTGGCCTGTTCCAGCAAGGCTGTTCTTATGTTCTTATGTCTAGATGACAAAGGTGCAGCAGGCCCTAACGATCCCCAGGAACAACATTCTAGTCCCCGTTCCGTGCTGAATTTTTTCCCCATATGTCTGACGAAGTGGCCTGGTCCATGAAAGCTCACATTAAAATATAATAGTAATTGAGGTGCCAATTTTATCAAAGAAGGAGATCAAATTAGTATCGCATGACTTATTTTTAAGAAACCCATGTTGACTTCTCATAATGACAGCATTGCTTGCTAAATAATTACAGACTGTCTGCTTAGTAATCTGCTCTAGGATCTTTCCAGGAATTGAAGTCAAGCTGACTGGGCGGTAATTATTTGGGTCCTCTTTTTTCCCCTTTTTGAAGATGGGGACAACATTAGCCCTTCTCCAATCGATGGGGACTTCCCCTGTTCTCCAGGACTTCTCAAAGATTATTGCCAATGGTTCTGAAATTACTTCTGCCAGTTCTTTTAATATCCTTGGGTGTAATTCATCTGGTCCAGGAGACTTAAATTCATTTAGGGTTTCCAAGTATTACTGTACTACCTTCCTATCTATTCTATGCTGCAATTTCCACCCAGCCTCGTTTACTCTTCGGGCCAACTGAACTCTCTTTCTTTCTTTCTGGGGAAAATGGAGGCAAAGAAGGTCTTGAGTAGTTTTGCCTTGTCTCTGTCTCCTGTTAATAATTGGTTATCTTTGCCATGCAGAGACCCTATCATTGCCTTATTCTTCCTTTTTCTGCGGACATAACCTTTTAAAAAAACCATTTTAATATCTTTAATCTCTCTGGCAAGTCTAAGTTCATTCTTTGCTTTAGCTTTTTGTGTGCTGAATTAACATGAGATATCAAAATAAAAAACAGTATGTTTTTTTCATAGACTTTTGGGGAGAATGTATTGATGATGTAGTGATTAAAAAGGAAGTGGAATATACAAATGGGGATGGGGGTTCCAGGAAGAGAAATGGTTATATCCCCCGATGATCCTGGTGAGGAGAGCACTCTGTATATAGATGTTTTGTTTTATGTGTTTTTTTTCCTTCTTGGGTTTGTATGTTTCTGTTTTATGTTTACTAATAACTGTACATTTTAAAAGAAAAGAAAAATCAGGGAATCCAAGGCTCAGGTTATGAATTACAATGCAAGATAACCTGCCAGTTGTGAGAAGAGGGAGGAGGAGGTCCTGGTATGACACTCATATAGACAGGAATAGATGTCAAGCTAACTGGCAATAATTGTTTGAAACCGCCTTGCTGCTGGAGCAGGCCACAGCCCATCCAGTCCAGCATTCTGTCTCACACAGTGATGGCTCACCATTTGCTTCAGGGTAGTCCCAAGCAGATGTCTTCACCTGCTTACGAT
The DNA here is from genome assembly GCA_023846285.1 of Phrynocephalus versicolor. NCBI lineage: Eukaryota > Metazoa > Chordata > Lepidosauria > Squamata > Agamidae > Phrynocephalus > Phrynocephalus versicolor. The sequence continues at coordinate 350,858 of JAHTLZ010000309.1, read as the reverse complement.
TCCCTGCAAATGGCATTGAGAGATATCCTGCCTCTCTCCAACCCAGAGGTTGTCCTTAGGAATCCATTATGATAGCCACGGAGACCCTTGTTCTCCATGAACTTGTCCAATCCTTTCTTAAAACTGTTGAGGCTGACAGTTGTCACGCATTCTGCTGGCAGTGAGCTCCACAGACCAGTGATCCTCTGGGTGAAAAAGGACTTTCTTGTATTTGTCAGACCTTAAGGACCGTCCTCTAGCAATCCTGGGCTACTTGTGGCATTTATTTCTGCCCTAGGCAAGCTGTTGCATACTGGTTCTCAACCTGTGTGTCCCCAGATGTTCCTGGACTGCAACTCCCAGAAATCCCTTCCAGCACAGCAAGTGGTAGAGGCTTCTGGGAGTTGCAGTCCAGGAATATCTGGGGACCCACAGGTTGAGAACCCCTGGATAGAGCAACCTAAAGTGTTCTGCTTAACCTAGTTGGGCCCATTGAGCTGAAAATTCCTAAATAACTCATTTCCCAACTTTTGTTTTGTTTTGTTTTGCTTTGGGACAGGCTTTAAGGGGGAAAACCGCGCCAAGCAAGATCCACATAAAGACACATGTTGCCACTTCTTCTTTGAGCACCGCTTACTGAAAGGAACGGGATTTGCCACTCATGAAATGGACGGAGGACTCTTGCTTTGCCCTCGGGCCTTTGCCTTCCTTTAAACGAGGTTCACAAACGTGCCTAGAAGTGGAATTTGACTCATCTCTAATAAAGACTTTTTAGATGTTTGCACAGCAGGAAATATTGTAAAAAGACAGAGTTGTTTCTTGATAATTTTTTTTTAAAAAAATCATTAAAATTTATGGAACACCTGTTGGAAGACAGTCTCCTGCACCTTGAAATCCCACTGGCAGGATTCCTTCTGCTGGGGTTTTCTAAAACAGTGGTGCAGTTAAGATTGGACTTGGGATATACGACGCCACGGGCCTCACACTTGGAGGAATGAACAGGAGCGCTCCTCAAAGGGATGGGGCTCTCTCACCACATTTCAGCCTAATAGGAACAGTTGGGGGAAGAGACGGCTAGCACTAAATAACTAACCACATCTCTGTATTGAATGAGTCGGTACGTTGATCATTTATAAAGATATTTGCTTATTAGGGAAAGGCAACTAAAACAAGACTGTATTATATTATTAACTGGAAATTTTGAATTTAGAAACTAAAATTCCATGATCAGAATTAAAACAATTGTCCACACCATGTTTGGAATATCCTGATTTTCAGATTGTGTGTATGTGTGTTTGTAGGTGCGTGTGGAGGGGGAGAGGGAGAGAGAGAGAGTGGAATATCCTGATTTTAAGATTTTGTGTGTGTGTATGTGTGTGTGTGCTCGCGCGTGCGTGTGTGTGTGTGTGAGAGAGAGAGAGACAGTGTGTGTGTGTGTGTGTGTGTGTGTGTGTGATTTTCAGAGAGAGAGAGAGAGAGAGAGAGGGAGGGAGAGGTTGGTGCACTTCATTTTCCTTTCTTTTTTTTTTTATTGGGTATGTTGAAAAGGGGTTAAAAGGGAAGGGTATGGGTAAGGAAAAACAAGGGGGTGCAGGTTTGACAAGGCACTTTACACTTCTTCAGTTTCATATTTCATATATATATACATATTAATTAGGACTTATATAGCTATTGTATACAAACAAAAGTTTCTGGCTGTTGACATGTTTCAAATACAAACTTAATTATCTTTTTTTCTTTAACCACAAATAGAACTTTCCCCAACTTTCCTGATGTTTTAATTTCCGTGGTGTTCCTAACCATTCCGACAGTTTATCCATTTCTGCTGTTTCGAGGATTTTTGCTATCAACTCTTGTTCTTCTGGGATTATTGATTCTTTCCAGTGTTTTGCATAAGTAATTCTTGCTGCTGTTACAATGTGTATGGCTAGATACGCTTTCTGTTGATCCAATTTGCCTGGCATTATATTTAACAAGAAAAATTCTGGTTTTAACTCTATAGAATTTCCAAGAACTTCTTCCAAAATCTGCCTTATTTTACTCCAAAATATTTGCACTTTTTTACACAGCCACCACATATGATAGAATGAGCCTTCTTTTTGTTTACATTTCCAACATAGAGTTGATATATGGACATTCATTTTAGCTAACTTTGTCGGCGTCATATACCATCTATAAAACATTTTATATATATTCTCTTTAAATACAACTGATTTAGTGAGCTTTATATTGGTTTTCCATATTTTTTCCCATTGTTCCAATTCTATATTATAACCTAAATTTTGTGCCCATTTGACCATACATTCTTTCACTGTTTCTGGTTGTGTATCAAAGTCTAATAAAAAATTGTATAATCTTTTGATATGTTTCTCTTTTGTCTCCAACAGAATTCTATCAAAGGGTGTGCTTTCTAGGTAGAACCCTTGCTGTTTATCTTTAGCGTACCTAGAGTGAATCTGAGAACAGGCCCACCAGTCCAGTTCAATTCCCTGCTCAGCAATTTCTTGTTGGCTTTTTAGATTACCATCTGGATTTAAAATCTCATTGTAGCGTACAATTTTTTTATTTTCTCTCAAAATTGGCATAGCGAATGCTTCTGTTGGAGTCACCCAATGTGGGATCTTTATGTACATTTGCTTTTTTATTTTCTTCCATACTCAAAGTAGTGCTCTTCTTAGTATATGATTATTGAATTGTTTAAAATCTTCTATTCTGTCATACCATACAAAGGCATGCCATCCCCATTTCAGATCATGTCCTTCTAGCTTCAAGAGTCTTGTATTGCTCAATTCTATCCATTCCTTGATCCAAACTAAGGAGGAGGCTCTGTAGTAAATAAGCCAATTTGGGAGCCCCATTCCTCCTCTTGATTTAACGTCTTGCAAAGATTTTATTTTAATTCTTGCTTTTTTCCCTTGCCAGACAAATTTAGAAATACATTTCTCCAACTCTTTAAAGATTGTTTGTTTTAAGACAATTGGGATAGTTTGAAATAAAAATAATATTTTTGGGAGGATATTCATTTTTATCGTGGCAATTCTCCCTAATAATGATAATTGTAAGTTTTCCCATTTAATTAAGTCCTTTTTAATCTCTTCAATCAGTTTCAAATAATTATCCTTCAAAAGGGTGCTTGCTTTATTTGAGAAAATTATGCCAAGATATTTTATCTTCCTTCCTTCCTGAAAGTTTGTAAGCTCTAAAAGTTTTCTAATTTCTTGTTGTTGCATATTTTTGGTTAAAATTTTTGTTTTCTTATGGTTTACTCTTAAACCTGCCATGTCTCCAAATTCTTTTAGCTCCTTCAGCAGAGGTTCTATTGACTCTTGTGGCTCCTCTAGAACTATGAGTAAGTCGTCTGCAAAGGCCTGTATTTTGTATGATTCCCCTCTCAATTTAAGACCCTTAATTTTCTCAGAACTTCTTATCTGCTGCATTAGTATTTCAATCACTATCAGGAAGAGCAGTGGTGACAACGGGCACCCTTGTCTTGTGCCTTTTAATATCTGAATTTCTTGCGTGTACTCTCCATTTACTCTGATTTTAGCCTTTTGTTGGGAATAGATTGCCTTGATAGTTTCAACAAAACTCCGTCCTGCTTCCATCATTTCTAGCTGTGTTATCAAGAAATTCCAGTTTACATTATCAAATGCTTTCTCCGCGTCGATAAAAAACATTGCCATTTGTTTTTCAGGATGAGCCTCATAGTACTCTAGAAGATTAATAACATTTCTGACGTTTGATCTTAAATATCTCTTGGGAAGGAATCCTGCCTGGTCTTCATGGATGATATTAACCAATATTTTCTTTAGTCTCGTCGCCAAAATTGTTGCGAATATTTTATAGTCCACATTTAAAAGAGATATTGGTCTGTAATTTTCGATTTTTTCTGGATCTGTGTCTTCTTTATGTATAATTGTAATCACTGCCTCCCTCCATGTTTTAGGTATCTTCCCCTCTTGCTGAATTTCATTGATCATTTTCTGGAATGGCGCTGCCAACACATCTTGATATTGCCTGTAGTATTCAGCAGAGATCCCATCACTCCCTGGCGATTTCATCATTTTCTGTTTTGCAAATGCCTCTTGAACTTCTTGCATAGAGTATGGCTGATTTAAAATTTCCTGTTGTTGTTTAGTCAGTTTAATATGGTTCTTCCTTTGGATATATTCTTTCTGATCCTCTTTGGATACATCTTTTTCACTGTAAAGTTGTTTGTAAAAATTCTCTACTATTCTTTTAATCTCCTCTGGTTTTACAACAGTTTCTCCGTTGTTGTTTTTCAGTCTTAATATAAAATTTTTAGTTTTCTCTCTCTTTAATTTCTGAGCCAACCATCTTCCAACTTTGTTGGCCTTTTCAAAATATGTTTGCCTAACAAATTTTAATTTAGTAGCAATATCTTCTGTTAATAAAATATTCAATTTATGCTGCACCATTTGGATCCTCTGTTTTAATTGTACAGCTGTTGGGTTTTCTTTCAATTTCATCTCTACTTTCTTTAGGTCTGATTCAAGTTCAGTATATTTTTTGTTTCTTTCTTTCCTTGCTGCTCCTGTAGTTCTCATTGCTATGTCACGAAATACTGTTTTACCAGCTTCCCAAATTGTTTGTGCCGACATGCCTTGTGTTGAGTTTCTTTGAAAGTAGTCTCTCATCTCATCTCTTATTATCTTGACTGTGTCTTCATTTCTAAAGATATTTGTGTTTAATCTCCATTGTATTGGTGGTTTATATGTTTGCAATTTCAGTGTCACTATACAATGATCTGACATTGTTCTAGGAAGGATTTGTGTCTCTTTTACGTTTTTCATCCATGTTCTGGGGATCCAACATGCATCGATTCTTGACCAGGACTGGTGCCTATTTGAAAAGAAGGTATAATCTCTAAGTTTCGGGTAACTTGTTCGCCATGCATCTACAAGGGTTAATTCCTCAGCCAACATGAGAAATGCTTTAGGTAGCAAAGAACGATTTTCTTTTTTTGTAAATTTAGTAGAATCTATTTCTCTATCAAAAACTGCATTGAAGTCACCTACTATACAACATTGCTCATATTCTCTTAGGTTCACGTTTCTATACAGCTTTTCAAAAAATTCCTTCTGGTTAGAATTTGGTGCATAAATGTTAGTAATTAAAACTCTTTCTTTACCTTTGGTGACTTCTACCATTAGAACTCGGCCATCTCCTGATGCATATATCAATTTTGGTTGCAATACTTCTTTAACATAAATACCTACACCATTCTTCTTTTTCCCTTCATGCAGTGCTGAGAATACCATTCCCAGTTTTTTATTTTCCATCAATCTTGAATCTTGTTTTTTCAGGTGCGTCTCCTGGAGACAAATTATATCCATATTTAATTTCTGTAGGTAATAAAATACGTTTTTCCGTTTTTGTGGTGAATTTAAGCCATTCACATTTAATGAGCACAGGTTCCAATTTCCTTTAGTCATTTTTGGATCTTTTATTATCTTTATATTTCTCTTGTTCCTTAGTTTTTGCTCTGGTTCTTCTCTTTGGTTTTGGTGCTGCTGCTCCTCTCTCATCTTCTGAAACTGAATCCTCGTCTTGCGATCCCTCTTTCCCTTCTTCTCCTCCTTCTTGAGGTTCCTGGTTCCCTAGTGCCTCCTCTGATTGTAGATTTATCAGGGTCTGTTCTGCCTTCATTATTGAGTTGACATAGAATCTCTGCATTGAATATTGAAATGTCAAGCCTTCAGGTAGTAGCCATCTATAAGGAATTGCCTTAGATCTGAGAAAGGTAGTTAACTTAACATATGGTTTTCTTTTCTCTCTAACTTTCCAAGGAATGTGTTTCAGTACTTTCACTGATCTCCCATCACGTATGAGCTGTTTATCATCAGTTGCTCTCAAGAGTTTGTCTCTATATGAGCTTCTAATAAACTTAACCTGTATTTCTCTTGGTAGATGATTTTTCCTTGTATAAGGTGAAGAAATCCTCCGAACCGTATCTATATTTCCTTCAATTTCTTCTCTACTGCACCCAGACAGTTCCGACAGAGTATCTATCGTGACCTCTGATGTCTCCTCCTCTTTAAGATCTGGTACATTTTGCAATCTCAAGACATGTGATGCATGATCCATTTGGATCTGCATTATTGCAATCTCATCTTGTAATCTTCCTTGTTCAGCTTTTCTCAGACCTTCTTCATTTTGTTCTGCAGTTTCCTGTGCTTTTTTGGCAATTACAGTTAGATCCTGTGTAACTTGTTTCTGGGTTGAGATCTCCTTTGACATTTCTGCCATTTGTGAATTAAAGTTTTGAATATTTATTTGCATTGCTTGCATTGTGTCACTCATCACCTGTATCCTTGAATTCATATCCTGATTTTGTTGTTCTTGGCGCGCAAAGAAGGAGGCTTGTTGCGCTTGAAGGTTCATCATAGTAGCCATAATTTTGTCAAACATCTCTTGTGTGGTCATTTGAGGTTCCTGGGTGATCAACTTAGTCAGGGTGGATTCCACTGCAGGTGATGATCGTCCACTTCCTCCCCTCCCTTTTGCAGCCATCTTCCAAACTGTATCTCCTATAAGAACAGCTATAAACACAACTACCAGCCCCAAATAAATGTCCAATACTTCACTCAGGCCACTTCCCCCTTTTCCCCTCCAATTACAAAGTATTCAAATATTCAAATCAATAATCATCAATATTCAATATTCAATGTTCAATGCTCAATATTCAATTATCAGATCCAGGCGGAATGAAGGGGAGAAGGGGAGGGGGAAAAAAAAACAGGGGATGGGAATATTACTTATATGGACAGAAGGATAACAGCAAAGAGAAAGTTGAGAGACATCTCTTCTGGATGTAGATCTGGATGCAGTCAGGTCAGAAAACCATAAGATGACAGTGTCCTTCCATATACGTCTTCCTTTTTCTTTCTGCCCTTTCTTGATTGGAGAATTCCCACTTTCACTGTCACAGTTTCCCTCTGTCCATAAGGTGAAAACAACAGCTACCAGCCCCAAATGTATGCCCAGGACTCACTCAAGCCACTTCCCCCTATTCCCCTCCTATTACAAGATGTTCCAATACTCAAATCAATAAGCATCAATGTTCAGATCCAGGCAGAGTGGAGATGAAAAGAAAAGGAGGGGAAGCAGGGGAGGGGAATATATAAGCAGAGGAGTAGCAGCAAAAGGAAAATTGAGAGACCACTCTTCTGGTTGTAGATCTAGGTGCAATCAAATCAGAAATCCACAGGAAGGGGGAGTGTTCTTGACTAGGTAATTCCCACTTTCTCTGCTGTGGTTTTCCCTTATCCTTGAGACAAAAATAGCACAGTGTTCACTTCTTCCTCTCCTCTGCTCGGTTTTGTAAATATCTGTATTCCACCACAAATGTGCTGAGTAGGAAAGTCTAGATGAGAAATGGAGGAAACTCTCTTTGTTCCACCTTAACAGAGAGTCTTAAAGCTGGGGAGGCGAAGGGTGGGGGCTCCACCCACAAAGGGAAATCTTCAATTAATCCTTATGAGAATTCATGACTTTGAAACATCTGTGTTGCTGCTCCGAAGAACTTCAACAAATAAGGCTTAATTATGGTTAAAGTTCCATTATCCGGGGGGGGGGGATTTCTCAATGACCTTCAGGAGAGCTTTGCCAGGAGGTAGGAGGTAAAGTTTAACTGCATTAATCACTATGTAATTGTTTTTGTACGTCTCCTCTGCCCACAAATCCTGGCAGCTTTCAGCGTTGCTTTCCTCCCCCTCTCAGTCTCTCAGTTTTCTTATTATCTCAGTCTCTTTACTGCATATCTTTACAAATCCAGGTCAGCGTTCACAAAGAAAAAGATAGTAGACTGTTTATTCTTATTGTCCAAACATCTGCTGAAATAATTTCATGCCTTTCTCCCCTGCCGGCTTTCGGACTGACGCCATTTTCTCTGGCTCCACGAGGAATTTTGCCACAGGAGTATGCAATATCCTGGAGTCTAGGGGTCACCAAAAAGACTTCTGATACCCGACCCAGGTGCCTCTCCCTTTTAGGAATCTGCACCCCTCTCCTGGGGGCAGATTGGGGTTATCTCAGACCCTCAAAATTCCCTTAGGAAGCGGGATCTCAGGGAGACTTCCCAGAGATAGACCACTCACCGTCCTAGGCTCCTCCTCCTCCTCTGAATTCACTGTTTCCCAATGACCCACTTCATTTTCCTTTCTGAGCCTGTACAATTTTGGTTTTCTTGCAAGCTACATTATTATATCAGAGCCAATGGATGAAATCTAGTGGTAAGTCACGATCAGAGTTTGCCCATTGGATTAATGACATTTCCATAGCTGTTGACTCACTAGTTCCCCATGGATTCAGCAGGCTTACTTACTCTGGCTTCCATTTTACCACTGGATTTCAGCCAACTTAAAGATGTAAAATAAATGTAAACATATAAGTGTCCATGGACAGGTGCCAACAGATCACTTCCTCCGAGGGCCTCCTGTGCTCAGGCACCTAGACTTGTTCCTCTCCTTCATCAATGAAACTTTAGAATGTTTATTCTGAAATACATTCATTTTAGAAACAACTATGAATTAGAGATTGGAACGAAACGACCATTTTTTCGTTACCGTTCTCCATTATTCGTTCCATTACGTAACGGTACAAATAACGACCGTTGCAATGGGGCAGGCTGGAACCGAACAGAACCAAGAAAATTTTCTTTGGTTTCCGTTACTGCCATCGCGCCGCTCACACAATGAAAAATGGAGCAGCAGAGGGTGGCGAGAGAGGGCTGGGATCCCACTCCCACGTGCGGAGGTGGGATCCCAGCCCTCTGTCCAGCCATCTCCAATTGGTGAATGACAGCCTGCCGGGCTGGCATTCAACAAACAGAGGTTGGCGAGAGGGGCCTGGGCCTGGCGTAGCCTCTTTGCCCCCTCCCCGCCAGAGGTGACGTGAGATTTTGCCGGTCTCGCAAGAAGAGGCAGGATCCGAGCCCTTATGACTCATGAGGGCTGGGCTCCGGGATCACGGCCTCTTTGTCGGCACTTGGCAGGCTTTGGAGGGGAGGATGTTGGAGCTCGGCTGTGCCTGGCACCATCTTGGCCACGTGGCGAAGCGGCGACAGTGCAGCCGGCTCGGAAGCCGGAGTGGAGGGTGTCGTTGGAGCATGGGGGGGGGGAGTGCAACGGCACCCCCCCACAGGTTTCCCGGGTCTAGGCCTGGGTGTGTGTGCGAGGCAGCGGTCTGCTGAGGGGGCGGCTCCCGGGGCGTAGTGGTTCCCAGGGAGAAGGGCCCCAGTTAGGGCGGGGCTGGGCAGGGCTCCGGGGTTAGCGACCTGATGGGGGGTGGCGGACGGAGCAGCGCATCGGGCCTTGGGGAGGGGGCCCAAGGGAGGGCGGCACTCGGCGTTGCTCTGTGGGTGGCGGCCTGTAGGGGGTGGTGACCGGAGCAGCACGGCTCCAGGAGGGCTCCCCATGGCCGCAGGAACACTCTCCCGGCCTGCATGCCGCCGGTTCTGGTGGCGCCTGGCCTTGGGAGGGCTCCCTGTGGCCACAGCTTGCCGCACCCGAAAAATGAAGAAACGAAAATGAAGTGGGCCCTGGGGGGGGGCGAAAAACAGAAACAGAACGAAGCGGGCCCCAGGGTCCGAATAACAAGCACAAAACGCTATTTTGACATTTTGTGCCCATCTGTACTATGAATTTAATCAGTTGATTGAATCAACAGCGGGTTCACAACCACACAACAGATGGAAGTCATGTACAGGGATGACCCAGAACAGATTCCTTAAGATGAAAAAACAACAACCTTGGGTTTAAGGAGAAAGGTGGAGTAAAAATATTGTAAATAAAGAAATGAAATAAATGTAAACTTAAAACTGGCTTTGAGAATGTGTATTGTACAATGGTATATATTTGGAAGTTGAGCCATGGCAACTGGACTTTCTTTTCTTGAGAGAGTGAAATCTTTCGCTACTCATCCAAGCAGCTTCTTCAGTCTGAGGACAGTTAGTGGTGAGGCCTCCATTTTATAGTTCACTTTGATTTCACATCACCCTGGTCTGAATAGGCTCGTTAGGTGGACAATGGCCTGAATAAGCTCCTTAGGTGAGTGGGAGTTGAGAGGAGGCAACAAGGGACGCAAACTAAATGTGCATGTTGATTTGATGTGTACTTTCTCCAAAGCTGGTCACATGATATTTGATGCACACTTTCAGTCCCCATGGTTGCATTTTTGATGCTCTATTCACGCATCCCCATGGGCCGAAAGTGTATCAAATTGCTCTTTTGAAAAATAAATTCAGCAGAATAACAAAAAATGCACACTAACTACGCCCCTACTTACTTTTGATGCGCACTTCTGTTCTTCAAAAATGTGGATTGAAAAATTACTACTGGAAGGGCAATGATCAGAAAAATGCGGTGACAAAGACCTTTTTTTTTTTTTGAAGCGCGGCACAGTGGGAACCAGCACTCCAGATGCGGATTTTAAAAAAATTAAAAACAAACTTTTTAAGTGCAGTGTGATAGAGGTCCTAAGAGCAACGACTGAAAGAACTTGGCCTGTTGAGCCTTGAGAGAAGATGATGGAGGGGAGAGAGGACAGAGCACTTTTCAAATACTTGATGGGCTGTCATCCAGACAAGGGGCAGGACCGGTTCTTGATCACCCCAGAGTACAGGATCGGTAATCATGGCCCCAAGTTACATGAAACCTGACTTTGGCTGAAGATGAGGGAAAGCTTCCTAACGATGAGAGGAGCATGACAACGGAGCCAATGTCCTCAGAAGGAGGTGCCCACTCCAGCACGACGGAGGCCTTCAAGAGAATGCCAATGTCGAGGAACCACCGCCGTGCTGTGATATACAAGAGCTAAGCACAGCTTTTCAGGACATGCTGGAGATTCACTCAGAATCAGAATCAGAATCCTTTTATTGGCCAAGTGCGGTTGGACACACCCGGAATTTGTTTGGGTAAAAAATGCTCTCTATATGCAAGAAGGGAATATAAGAATCATATATTCAGCAATAAAAACAGAGTACAACAACACAATATAACCTATTATTAAAAGAAGAAGAAAATAAAATAAAAATTAACAGTTTGATAGCACTTGGAAAGAAGCTGTCTTTATATCTAGTTGTCCTAGTATGCAAGGACCTAAAACATCATCCTGAGGGTAACAGTTGAAACCAATTATGTCCAGGATGTGTGGAATGAATCTGTATATATCTTTATCGCCCTCTTTTTAGCTCATATACAATTCCACAATAGATGGCAAATTAGTAGCAATAATTTTTTCCCACAGTTCCAATTATCCGTTGAAGTCTATATCTGTCCTGCTCAGTCACAGAATTAAACCAGACAGTTATAGAGGAACAGATGATAGATTCAATAACATCTCTATAACATTGAATCAACAGTTCTTTTGGCAGTCTGAACTCCCTAAGTTGACACAGAAAAAAACATTCTTTTCTGTGCTTTCTTAATAATACTCCTAATACTCATTCATAAGGTCATCATACAGTAAATCTGAGGTGACATGATAGCACATAAAACTAAATACAGTGGTACCCCAACTTAAGAGCAGCTTGACTTAAGAGCAATTCGACTTAAGAGTGGGAAACTGTTGGCATTTTAACTACCACCTTACAAATTTTAGATATGGTCTGCTCAACTTACAATTTTTTTTTAATTTTTTCGATTTTTAACTTATTTTTTCAATTTTTTAGATGGGTACCTCAACTTAAGAGTAGTTTGACTTAAGAGCATGCATTCGGAACGGATTAAATTCGTATGTCGAGGTACCACTGTAAATGCAGTATAGCAGCCACAGCAACAATTACAGGAACAACTGAGGATAAAAGCCACCCTTGGGTAGTGGGCGGCATTCAAGCTATATAATAAATAAATAAATAAATAAATAAATAAATATTCAACCAGCCAAGAAATCTGTCAACTGAAAAACACTTAGTTAAAAAAGCAAACATTTCAGAAGGAAAGCAGAGGCGGTAGCAGTTGAATTTCCCCTGGGGTTACATTGCAGGAGGTGATGCCGGTGTCACACCGAGGAGGACAGTCTCTTTTGAGAAATGCATGAGGCCTTTTTAATGGCCGATGGTCTTTAATGCATGGAGAACATGATGCAGGAGGAATTCAGGCTTTTAAGATGCGCACAAGAACACTGGATTAGGATGGCACAGTGCGCATTAAAAGACACCTTGCGGCAACCATGGATCTCAGCAGCATATCAACTAGAGGAGCTCTCATAGAACTAGGCTTACAGAGAGTAGACATTTCAGAACACTGGTACCCGCAGAGCTGTAAACAATGTCCAAAATTTTCAGACACTTGGCAGTGCAGATCTTTTTATTTTCACGCAACAAACCCATCTATACCGTATATTCAGATTTTATTTACTGGATTTAGTTCAGAATCATAGGGATCCTTTTTGCATCTTTAAATCCCATGTTGAATCTTCCTGTTCCGCTTTCTGCTTAGTCCTTGGTCCTCAGTCCCAGCTGAAAGAGTGGAGCAACCAGGCGTTTTGTTTCACACGCTTCCTCTTGTCACGTGCCTCCTCCTCCTCCTTGCCGTTGCCCACAACGAGAGATACATGGGCCAAGTGAAGTCTCTAACTTCAGGGACCAGCTATGACAGCAAAAAGGATGAGCAGCACAAGGAAGGCACAGCGTCCCACAAGCTGCAAGGAAACAGCTAACAGGACAGAGGCAGGTGGTGGGAATGCAAGAAGGACCAGAGGGTCAGGCTCTGAAAATAGCCACTGGCCTTCAGAAAGCCAAATCAGGTAATCCAGGGCAAAGAGGCAGTCAGGTTCCCATGTCAGCCAAGGAAAAGCAGTGACGGTGCACTCCGCTGGGTCAAGTCCCCTTCCATGGGAGACGCTGGTCAGGCTCAAGGCGATCATGCTTGGACCGTGGAGTTTTATAAAAAGCCGATGGAGACCTTCTCACTTTCTTAAGGGTAGATGGATTTCAAGTACTAAATGAGCTCATCACTGAGGTGGTATCCCCAATGATCCCTCTTCATATTGCAAAAAGGGAACTTAGGAAGAGACGCCCAGGCTTATAAGCAGACCAACACCAGGCAGGACTTCGATGGGACGCCCAGGTAGAAGAGGCTGGTACGCCATTGTGAATTAAAGCAGAGAGACTGGGCCAGCTTAGACACGTGACCCACTCAGTAAATAGCCGTTTCCTATCAAGGTAGCGCAGGGTGTGAGAACAGGTGCCATATCTCTAGGGACCTGTTTGGGATTTGGGATCTCCAGCAAAAGCTTGGTCAGGGGTTCGGCCACCCCACGAGGCTGGGTCGGTCAGCTCTGCAGCATCCAGAGGAGGGACGTCCTTCCCAAGGGAGGTGAGGGCGAACCGGTTTCTAGCAGCAGGTCAAAGCTGCCCTGTTTGATCTGGACCTGAGTTTTGTTTTTTAAAAAAACTGACATTTGCTCTTAACGTTTTAAAATAGTGTTTTACCTATTATAAATCCATTGTCAATTCCTATGCATGAAAATAACTAATACATACTCCCAATAAATAAACACCTAATATTAAACAGTAAGGCACCAAAACGTCCTTTTTACAAGACTCCATTCAAGGATGCTCAGCCCATCTTTTTTTCACTTCTCAAAATGTAAACAGCATGTCCCTCGAGAGTGTCACCCTTTGCAAAATATTGCTGTGAACACATGGGTTTTTATTGTAGTTCCACAAGGAGATAACATTTCTCTGAAAGAGCAAGAAACATTTCCCCCTGTTTTGCAAGAAACGATAGATTTTGGTAGATGATGAAGGAAGATGTATTTGCATTCTAAATTCACTGCATGCGTCTGTTTAGGAGGGAAGACATTAGAAACTATTGAACATAGGTAAATGTTGTGTAATGTATAGGCATAAGAGGAAAACAGCTGTCTCCATTTTATACCAATTCTCCTCCCAATGTCTTCCTTTTAATTTCCTAGGAAGCTTTTCTTCAAACTGCTGCATTTCAGTTCTTTCTTTCGCTTTCTGCTTTTACTCAGTTAACTCAGTGGGGATGGGCAAAGAAAGGGCAGAAGTGCTGAATTCTTACTTTATCATTTCCCTAAAGGGCCATCCATGACCCATTCAGGCACAAATTGGGGAGGGGGGGAGGTCTGCAGCTTTAGATGGTTAAACAAATAGGCTGCTATCCCACGACCACTAGAAACCGCTTCAAATGGGTCAAGAAAATGCAGCTCCTAAAATAATGTCCCCATGGCCAGTGAGGTTAAAAAAATAAAATGCATCGGGGCTGCAGCCTCGATCGGAGAGCTTTCATCGCTGATCTGATCTAGCTGTGGCTCCCCTGCTGGGTTCAAGGGTCATTCGGGGGCCCTCTGATCGGATGGCTGTGATTGCTGATCCAATCTGTTGAGCTGCGGGCCCACTTGGAGCAGCGCTGTGGCTGCCTGTCAAGCGGAGGGAAGAGCATTTGTGGATTAGCTATCAAATCTGCATTCCGCTTCAGCGCCTTCCCCCCCATTTGGCAGATAGTGGGCTCAGGCTGATCCGGGCCTGCCAGGTATTGTACACTTTGGGGTAGTGGGGGCATTTTGTGGTGTGGAGATGTAGGAACTGCATCTTCAACCATGTGACTGTTACCGGGGGGGGGGGAGCTGGCTTTTATTTTGAGCCTTTTTTTTTCTGGCCGTGGGATAGCAGCCAGTAGTCAAGGAGAACCTGACTTCAGTCAATGAGTTCAGATTCCCAGGGCCAGGTGAAATACCTTCTGAGGATACTGAAGCCACCAGCTAAAGAGATGGCAGAGCCCATTATTTTTCTTGAAATCGTGGAGGATGGGTGAGGCATCAGATGAAGGGAGGAGGGCAAGTGTCCCCATCTTCAACAAAGGGCAAAAAGCGAGGAACAGAGAACTACAGAACAGTCAGCCTGACATCAATCCCAAGGAAGAAATTCTGGAGCAGATTATGAAATGGTCACTATGCAAGCACCCGGAAAACAAGGCGGAAATAACAATTACTGTAAGCCACCTTGGGTCCTTTTTGAAGGAAAAAGGCAGGATAAAAATACTCTAAAATAAACAAAATAAATATAATAGCTAGGAGCTGACATGGATTTGTCAAGGACAAATTCTGCCAAACTAATCCAATCTCAGTTTTGATCAGGTAGACAAAGGAAAGCTACTAGTGTAATGCAATGGTCCCCCGCCCATTCGCGATTCATATACTGCGGCCCCGCTTTATCACGGGACCACAGTATATGAAAAAAGACCCCCTGTGCCAGGACCTTCCCTGCCACAGAACCTGACTCTGAGGGGTTAAATGGTGAAGAGCTGCTGGAGGAGCCTTTCAGCTCAAATCAGCAAGCAGTTGGGTCTGATGACTCAGCTGAAAACAAATATTCACCTCCTAGAAAGGCCATGAGCAGGATTCTGCAACCACGTGCTACCAGAAGAGCTAGGGAAAGAGTCTTTGATGCTAGGCGGAGAATCAGGTCGGCAAGCCCTGAGTACTATCAGAAGCCTTTCCAGAAGTAAGGGTGTGTTCCCTGTTTTGGGATAAAGCTGGCAAGCTCACCTTGAGGTCTCTGTGGGAGCAACACGTCATTTGAACTTGCAACCACGTTCCTGTCTGTTTCTGACCTTGGCTCTGTTTCCTGACTTCCGACTGGTTTCCTGGACAATGGCTTGATCTGTTCCCTTGGGTTTGGCATCTAGTTTCCGTGAGATATTCTGGTTTTGACTTGGACTGTTAATTGCTGGGAGTTGGATTCTGTTATTTATCTGGCACTTGATTGTTAGCAAAGGACTTGAACTTGCTTGGCTTTCCACTAAAGATCTTGGCAAAGAACTGAACCCTGTTTGTGTGTGTGCTCTGTGTGCGGGGCTTGACACCCTGGGGCAAGAGGTGAAAGGCCTGGGGTAATGGGGGAGGGCCTGTCGGAGGCCTCAGAAATGACTTCCGGTTTGCAAGGAGGCCCTTTTGGAGCCTCCAAAAGACCCGGAAAGGCCCTTGCAGGCCCGTTTGGGGCAGCACCAGGCTGGGGGTAAGTACAAGAGCCCCCAGCTAGGCGCCCCAGGCCCAACCCAACCTGCATCCACATATTGCAGATTTTCAATTAACACGGGTTGGGTAGGGTCCCTAACCCCCCCCCCCAATAGGCCGGGGGTCACTGTATATCTTTACTTCATCAAAACCTTTGACACCTTCAGCAAACTAACTGGTTGTGGGCTGGATAGAACAACTGTCAGGTGGATGCCCAGCTGGCTACAGCATCATAGGCAGAGTGCTGCTCATCAAACTGGGGGGGGGGGG
>JAHTLZ010000309.1:317568-330663 GCA_023846285.1 Phrynocephalus versicolor | reverse complement strand
TGGGGGGGCGGAGGGGGGGCGAGGAGCCCCTTCCCTCCGTTGAAGGAAGAAGGGACGTGGGAGGGGGAGAGAGAGGGAGGGAGGCAGAGGCGCTCTCCCCCCTCCGCGCCGCCTGGCCCTTTTGGGAGCGAAAGGGGGGGGCTGCGACTCTTTGGCGGGGAGGAGGAGGAAGAGGAGGAAGAGTCGGGGGGGACAAGACACATACACAGGCCTCGGTGAACCCCCCACTACCCTCCCTCCCTCCCTCCCTCCCCAAAGGGCGGGTCGCGGGGGGAGGGAGAAGAGGAGGAAGGGGAGCCCCCCCTCTTCAAAGGGCAAGAGGCCGAGGTCGCCTCCTGCCCTGTTCCGGTGAAAAGGCCAGCTGGGGTGGATCCGCCCGCCCGCCCCCATCCTCATCATCCTCATCATCCTCATGATGCTGGAAGGGTCCCTGTGGGTCATCGAGCCCACCCTCGGCCCAAGGAGGGGTTGCTGCCCCCCCCCCGGGGGCGGCGGGGGGGGGAAAGGAGGAGGCGGCGGCTCGTTTTTTAATTTGAATTTTATTTATTTTGAATATATATATGTATATATTCCCCCCCCCCCTTTTCTCCTTGGAAAAGGGCCCCACGATGGCTTCAGAATCTGAGGGACTCTGAGTCTGAGGGACACAGAACACTTTTAAGACACGCTCAAGCCAAGAACATTAAAAGGGAACATGATTAGAGTTACCAAGAGCAGGCAAAAAAAGAAGAGAAAAACACAATTAGGACGGTGGGGAGGTAACATGGAAGACCCTGTTGTCCTTATGAAATCCCATCAGTGCCATCGTGAGAAGGGCCTTGGGGGGAGAGGGGCCTTCCAGTAGACAAGGGGAGGGGGCTTTCTCCTTCAGGGATGGTTTGTTTGTTTACTGATTCTGATTTTTGTACCACAAACACCATCTGGCCGATGGGCCCCTCTGAGCGGGGGTCCAGCCGGGTCCACAAGTGTTGTCTCTGCTTCCAACCAGGAGAAAGGGAGTGCCTTCGTTCCCTTTGTCAAAATCCAAATTGGGGGAGGAGAGAAATTTTTTTAAAAGTCCCCCCCCCAAAAAAAAAGTAGAGGGGAAGTTATTCTGGATCTTTCGATTTTTTTTTTTGCATTTTTACTTGAATACTTTCAGGTTCCCCAAGATTTTTATCTTTTTTTAAAAAAAATGACACCCCCTTTTAAAAAAATGGATTTTGATGATTTGCTTGTGCAGGCAAGCATGGCTTCCTCTTCCAAAGCCCCCCTCTCATTGTGTATTCCCGTTGGTGGGCATTTGGGGAGATGAAACATTAGGGTCAGGGGTGTGGGGTGGGTGGGAGCGTTCCCCTGGAAGAGGTCCCTGCTCTCCAGAAACGGGTGTCGATGCGGAGCTTTGAAAGCCCTGGAAAAGTTCAATGTGTGTGTGTGTGTGTGGGGGGGGTGCCAGTCCCGTGGGAGACCATTTCGTCCTCAACAAGGACCGTAGTTGCACTGATGGGTTGGGGGTGGGATTTGTACAAGTGTAGCTCTTAACCCCCCCCCCGCCCCCCAACACACACTGTGTCAGAAGCATGAATCCCGATGATCATCTTAGAACTATGGTGATGGAGAGGGGGCAGCCTTGGTCAAGACGTGCAGTGAGGAGTCAGCCCCCCACCCTATATATATCCCTACCCCACTGGGCTCTCCAGAACAGGGGGTATGTTATCCTGAATAGAGTGATAGGCTCGAACTCAGGAGGCCTGGGGTTCAAATCCCCACTCAGTCATGGAAGCCCACTGGGTGGGTGGGTGGGTGGGTGTGGAGCGGGTGGAGCCTGTACTTAAATATCTCACTCTCCTTGAAAACCTATTTTTGATGACCCTCTTCCATGCCATGTAGCATATCAGCTGGCAAAGAGTGCTATGCAGTCGTGTGTGTGTGTGTGTGTGGGGGGGGGTGTTTCATTGTCCTACCATACAATATGTACAGCCTGTTTCCTGAAAATAGCACTCTGAAAGCCCAGTTAGGGCTACCATAGGTTGTTTCCTTGACGTTGTTCCTTGTAACGACAACTTCATAGGTTGATGCTTATTTTATTTTATTTTATGGAGGTGGGTGAGAAAGTGCCTCTGTAAAGGACTCCCTTTTGCCCAAAAGGGGATGGTCCAATATACCGATGGAAAGGGAGAGTTGTGGGTGAGGCATTCAGAGTAGATGGGTCACCTTTAGTGACAGCATGGGTGGCTTGTGGTGGGAGGAGGTAGGTAATTTAACGAGGGATGAAGATGTAGGAAATTCTACCCGTATCTAAAAGTTGAGGGGAGGGAATGCGTCAAAGATTGAAGAGTGAATAATTTGCTCTGAAGTTTTTTGTTTGCTTCTTAGAAGGATAGACCGAGGGAACAAATCCAGAAGCTAAATCCAGTTTTAGTCCCAACTGGAATAGATGCTGTAGGAATTAAGTGAGTGTTGAGTATCAAGCCAAACCATTTAACTGAGTCTACTCTAGTTGAAACTAAAGCTGGGTTTAGTCTTGGGATCCTCATCTTGGTCCCTCTGGTGCACCTTGTCCTTCCTCGGCAAACCCTGGACTTTAAAAACAAAAAGGAACATACTTTTGAATTTTGAACATCAGTATGAATGTTCAATACAGATTTTGATCATCAGTATGAAGAAGTGGATTGCAATCCATAAAGTATTGCACAGAAATAAAACTATTAGCCTGAAAAGCTCTGTAACTAATTTTCTTATTTCTTTTAATTATGCAGAAACAGGGTGGATTTGATTAAAATCACATTGTTTAAATCACTAGTGAGTAAGGCTCGATTTAAATCATGGTTTTCTACATAAAGACTCATTTTTGCTGGAGTTGTTTTGATCTTAATATTTACAACCAGATGAAGGTTTCATTTTTAGAATAATAACTTCAGATTAGTTTTACAGTTACTGTGTATCAGAAAATTACTGATTTGATGGTTAGAAATGCATAGATACATAATTATGAAATTATTGCAAGGTGAACTATCTCCAGTTTAATAGGTTAATCATTCAAATTTGGACAGTTGTTCTGTTGTACTTCATTGGAAGGAGAAAAATAATCATTACCTTAATAATAACAATTTAAATAGTTTTATTTAACCAAAACAGTAACATTATATAGCATGATGTATGCTTGTATTTGCTTAACCGTCCATGTTAAAATATCTTTCTAAAAACTTAAGACTAACAGTCATTGACTACATCAGCCAGGTCCACATGAAAAACTTAAAATACACTGTCTTCTGAAGCTCACTAATCTTCATTTTCATTTTCTTGTTTGTTCATAATCTGGGGAAAAAAACAAGCTTTCCTGCTTTATCGGGTCCCAAATGATTTCTCAATTTAGAATAAATGATTCTAAAGGAAGAGAATATTCTTTCTACCCCAGCAAAATAATCTACTGCTGTTAAAAGTGAAATCATGGCTTCGACTGTCTCTAAATGCAAGTGCTTCAGTGACTTCCACCAGTTCATTGGTTGGACTTTCTTTAAAAGGAAAAGTCTTTTGGCTTTTTGCGATCTAAGCCCAGCTCTTCTGGGGCGCCAATGTGATGTTGGAGCGCCTGCTTCAATGCCTCCTTCTCCCCACTGGGCACCCTGGGGGAGCTGGAGGCGAGTGGCTTTCCCCTGCCCAGCACTTATTTATGCAGGGCAGGTCGCCAAGTTGCCAGCCGGGTGAAAGCTGCGTGGTGTGGCTTTTCTCTGTCTGGCAATTGCACTTATCCACTCCTGCAGGGCAGGTCGCCGAGGCGTCCACATGTCGCAGATTTTCCTAATCCCTGCAATAAATGGTTGCAAAGTGGAACCATGTCAATTTTACAGGGCATGGTGGCTCAGCAGACTAAGGCGTTGAAACGGTTGGCTGCAAAGTCGGCAACTTGATGGTTCGAATCCCCGGTGCCACACAGCAGAGTGAGCTGCCGCTGTTCACCCCAGCTCCTGCCAATCTAGAAATTTGAAAGCATGTAAGTGCAAGTTAATAAATAGGTACCGCCGTAAAAAGCGGAAAGGTAAACAGTATTTCTGTGCAACTGTGCCGGCCACGGAGATGAGCACCTCCCCTAGAGTCAGACATGGCTAGCATGCATGTGCGGGGGGGACGGGGGGACGGGACCTTTTACTTTTTTACTGTGTACTACTTCATCTTCTCCTTCTTAATGTCATTCTGTCCATCTCAGCGCAGTCTAAGATTTTTTGTATAATTATTCTCTCATTAGGTATGTTTTCATTTTTCCACATTTGGGCCCATGCTATTATAGCGGCAGTCAAGATATGTAATATAGTATATCTATCCTGTATATTAACATTTTCTGGCATAATACCTAGTAAAAACATTTCTGGCTTAAATTCTATATTCAGCTTTGTTATTTCTTTGAGCCATCTATGTATTTTAACCCAGTATTTCTTTGCCCTCACACAAGACCACCATGCATGATAATATGTCCCATCATGATTTTTACATTTCCAACATTTGTTAGACAAGTTTGTAAACATTTTTGCTAATCTAGATGGTGGTAAGTGCCAACGATAAAACATTTTATATAAATTTTCTTTATAAGATGTTGCCAGAGTTAGTTTATTATTCAGACTCCTTAACTTTTGCCATTTCCCTAGTTCAATTGTGTAACCAATATTCTTGGCCCAACATACCATTGTCTCTTTTACTTGTTCATCTTCCATCTTCAAATCTAGCAGGAGGTTATAAAGTTTTTTTAATTAAGTTATCTTCTGATAGTTGTTGTTATTTTCAGTCATGTCCAACTCTTTGTGACCCCATGGACCAGAGCTCGCCAGGCCTTCCTGTCTTCCACTGCCTCCCGGAATTTGGTCAAATCCATATTGGTTGCATCGATGACACCGTCCAACCATCTCATTCTCTGCCGTCCTCTTTTCCTTTTGCCTTCCATCTTTCCCAACATCAGGGACTTTTCCAAGGACTCCTCTCTCCTCATGAGGTGGCCAAAGTACTGGAGCCTCAGCTTCAAAATCTGTCCTTCCAGTGAACATTTGGGGTTGATTTCTTTCAGGATGGATAGGTTTGATCTCCTTGCAGTCCAGGGGACTCTCAAGACTCTCCTCCAGCACCACAGCTCAAAAGCATCGATTCTGCAGCGATCAGCCTTCTTTATAGTCCAGCTTTCACTTCCATACATCACTACTGGAAAAACCATAGCTTTGACTATCCTGACCTTAGTTGGCAAAGTGATATCTCTGCTCTTTAGGATGCTATCTAGGTTTGCCATTGCTTTCCTCCCAAGAAGCAGGCGTCATTTTATTTCGTTGCTGCAGTCGCCATCTGCAGTGATCAAGGAGCCCAAGAAAATAAACTCTGTCATTGCCTCCATTTCTTCCCCTTCTATTTGCCAGGAGTGATGGGACCGGTGGCCATGAACTTAGTTTTTTATGTTGAGCTTCACCCCATTTTTTCACTCCTCTTTCACCCTCATTAAGAGGTTCTTTAATTCCTCCTCACTTTCTGCTATCAGAGTAGTATCATCTGCGTATCTGAGGTTGTTGATATTTCTTCCGGCAATCTTAATTCCAGCTTGTGATTCATCCAGACCTGCCTTTCGCATGATGTACTCTGCATATAAGTTAAATAGGCAAGGTGACAGTACAGCCTTGTCATACTCCTTTCTCAATTTTAAACCATTCAGTTGTTCCATATCTAGTTCTGACGGTTGCTGCTTGTCCCACATATAGATTTCTTAGGAGACAGATTAGGTGGTCAGGCACTCCCATTCCGTTAAGAACTTGCCATAGTTTGTTGTGGTCCACACAGTCAAAGGCTTTGACATAGTCAATGAAGCAGAAGTAGATGTTTTTCTGGAACTCTCTGGCTTTCTCCATAATCCAGCGCGTGTTGTTGGCTATTTGATCTCTAGTTCCTCTGCCCCTTCGAAATCCAGCTTGCACTTCTGGAAGTTCTCTTTCCACATACTGCTGAAGCCTGCCTTGTAGAAGTTTGAGCATAACCTTGCTAGCGTGTGAAATGAGTGCAATTGTGCGATAGTTGGATCATTCTTTTGCATTTCCTTTCTTTGGGATTGAGATGTAGACTGATCTTTTCCAGTCCTCTGGCAACTGCTGGGTTTTCCAAATACGCTGGCATATCATGTGCGGCACCTTTACAGCATCCCCTTTTAAGATTTTAAAGAGTTCAATTGGAATTACTACTTCTGATAGTAGTAATATTTTATCAAATTGAGGCTGTTCTTTGTAAAATCCTTATTTCTCATATATCACTTCACTCATTTCATGCCCTATATATCAACAGTCTATCTGACGTGCAAAAATAATCTCTGGAATTAAAATGACATTGTTAGCAATATTTGTTTCAACTCATGCAGTGATAACCAAATACCAGACAGTTATTTAGTGCTACATAGCCTCCTAATAAGGGATCTGAAACATCCATGTCATTGGGTCCTTCTACTAAATTGGTGGCAATCGAGATTCTCAAACAACAAACACTCTCTGGCTGGTAGTTTATACAGTGGACCCTCATATAACAAACAGTTTGTATAACATAAAATCTGTACAACATAAAAAATCCAGAGATAGGGGAAATTTGCTTAACAGAATCGCCTATGGGCAAATCTGTACAACATAAAAATGGTTCTGTTTAGGGATTATTCTGTTTTCAATGCATTCCTGTGGGAAATTTGTATAAAGGAAAATTTGCTTAACATACTTTCATCTGGGACGAATTAATTCCTTTGTACAAGGTACCACTGTATATCAATAACTCTTACCATCTATTGCATGATGGTAGAGTTATAAACAATTGCAGCCTTTATGTTAGAAATGTTTAATACCTTTATTGTACAGTAGGACCGCCATGGGGGATCGGTTCCGGGATCTCCTGTAGATAGTGAAATCTGCAGATAAGAGCAAATGCTCTTATCCGAGGATAATGGTGGTGGAGTGCTGGGGTGAAAACGTTTGCCTCTGACACTCCCCCCCCCCTCGGCATGGCAAGAAGGGAAGGGAGGTGTTTTTTTACTCTTTCTCTTTGCCGCTTGGCTGCCGCAAAGAGAAAGCGGGGGACGTTCTCTTCTTGCTGCCACCGGGCACCCACCGGAGGGGTGGAGGACAGGACTGCTGTGAACATTAAGGTAAATGAACTTGTTTTAGTAGGTCTGCCCCTTTTGGCATTGCAACTGGATTTTGGCAGTTGAGTTGTTTTTTGTGGTGCTTTTGCAGCCTGATTAGTAAATCTGTATAATATTGAAGCCTGAAAGGTTGAAAGTGGTAGTTGAGCACTGGGCACTTAATTGGGAGAAAGCTGGAAAGAGACCATAAAATAATCAACTTTTGCTCAGGGGAGATGGGCTGCCTTGCATTAGTTTCTAGAGCAAAGGAGGTGGTGGTACCGCTCTGTTCTGCTCTGGTCAGACCCCCCACCTTGAGTACCATGTCCAGCTCTGCGCTCCTCAATTTTAAAAAGGATGTTGACAATCGTGAGCAGGTCCAGAGGAAGGCGACCAGGATGGTTAAAGGTCTGGAAGAAATGTCTTATGAGAAGCATCTTAGGGAGCTGGGCATGCTTAGCCTTACAAAGAGAAGGTTGAGAGGGAATATGATGGCCGTGTTTAAATATTTGAAAGGACATCATAATGAAGAGGGGGCTGGCTTGTTTTCCATGGCTTCAGAGACTAGGACTCGGGGCAATGGTCTCCAACTATAGTATAGGACAGGCCTGCCCAACAGGTATACCGCGGGCTACTGGTAGACCGCGAAGGGTTCAAAAGTAGCCCGCTGGCCATCAATTTAAAAAGTGAGGGGATAAGTTCTCCATCCCTCCCTCCCCCCATCCCAAGGGCCACCACTGCCCCAGCAAAGTTCTGGGTCTGCCAGCCCACTGTCTCAGCTGAGCGGGGCAGTCCAAGGGCCATGGTGCATTGAAATCTGGCACTTTGGACGGGAAAAAGTAGACCTCGGCCTGTTCAAAGTTGGACAGCCCTGGTATAGGAAAAGAGATTCCATTTGAACTTTAATTACAAAAATAGGTTACAGGCGATACCTTCATAGGCCACTATTAAAAAAAAAGGAACGCAAGCTTTCGAGTGCAGAAAGCTTGCAATGTTCCTTTTTTAAAAAAATAGTGGCCTATGAAGGTATCGCCTGTAACCTATTTTTGTAATTGTGTTTGTGATGGCCACACGGGTCAATTCCTTTTTGAACTTTAAGAAGACCTTCCTGACATTGAGAGCTGTTTGGCAATGGAATCTGCTGCCCCAAAAGAGGGTGGTGGAGTCTCCTTCTTTGGAGGTTTTTAAGCAGAGGCTGGATGGCCACTGGTTGGGGGTAACTGTGATGGGGGTTCCTGCATGGCAGGGGGTTGGACTGGATAGCCCTCGAGGTCTCTTCCAACTCTTATGTTTCTAGAGTACATTTGACAAGCATATAGCATGACATTTGGGGATAGCGTGCCAGGCATTTGTATACTGCAAGCTGTGGATTAGGTGGAATGTATACGTTCTTTGTGGGCCCATCATCAGTGTTGATATGCTAGGAGAGGGGAGTGAAGTGTGGCAATGTTTTTTCTAGTCTTAATTCTTTTTCTCCCTGTGCCTCTAAATCTTTTTTCCTGTCACTACTCAAAATGGATACAACATCTGAATAGATTGTATTTTATTCAATGGAATGGCATGCTGAAACTCCACAGAAGACTATGAAATCCTAACTAAGAGATTCTAGTAGTTTGTTAGAATAACTGGTGGTTATTAGTTTTGGAGAACAACTCACTTCTGTGCAATTGAGGTGGAAGAAAGAAAATCTTAGCTTTTTTGGAACTGCCTACTACTAGAGGTGGTTGTCGTTGTCCTTGTGTGCCACCAAGCTGGGACTTCTAGTGATCTTGACAGATTTCAAGATCAGTGAGATAGTAAAGAAGTGGTTTTAATAATGTCACACACACACACCAGTGAGTTTCATGGCTGACTTGTTTTTATACGGTCAGTTCATAGGGCCAGTAAAACATGGGCAGAAATCCTCTTGCTCACCTTTTTGCTGAACAAGCCCAAGTAATGTCATCATTCAGCAACAGGAATCTTGAACTTACATTAACTGAAAGCTTTCTACTCCGATGTAAGGATTTATTTGGCCCTACCTTTACAGGGGCGTTCACCGGAAGATGTGTATATACTAAGTGTGCAGTTGATGTCACACTTGAAGTTGCATGTCAAGAGATGGTTCACCTAATGTTAAAGAATAATGAAGCTGAGAGGAATGCCATTGGGAGGACAGGCACCATGATGTGCAAGTTGGCCAAGGTTACACAAGGTGAAATGGTTCCCGCTAAAACACTAAGCCAAGCAGTAACCGAAAGAGATACAGTGGAACCCTGACTTACAAGATTAATCCGTTCTGAGTGAACACTCCTAAGTCAGTTAACCTGTAAATCAGGGAGTGGTTTCCCATAGGAATGCATTGAAAATCAATTAATCCATTCTGGACAAACAGATTTCAATGCATTCGCATGGGAAACCGCTTTAAACAACCCGCGGCTTCCCACCACCACCACTGGGCGCAATGTCTTTGTCAACGGAGCCAACTGCTTGCCTCAGTGGCTGAAAGACATTTTAAACCACCCGCCACGTCTCCCCCCCCCCCGTGCCCAGTATGTGTGGGGGGAAGAAATCAGTTTAAACTTTGGGCGCTGCTTCTCCCTGTTGGGGGGGGTCCGGAGAAGCAGTGTGCAAAGTTTAAACTGACTTTTAGTCACGGAGGCAAGCCGTCAAACTTCGTGTGCTGCTTCTCCCCCAAAGGGAGGAGGAGGGAGTAGCGACGGGAGAAATTTGAAAGGACTTGTATTCACCAATGCAAGCTTGCATCGGTGGATAAAAGTCCTTTTAAACCTCACGCTACGCTTCTCCCCTGTCCCGTCCCTTCCCGGACTTTCAGGCATGGAGGCAGGTGCTGCCTGCCGCTCCCCCCCCCAACGTGCCAGATCTTTAGTCATAAGAACATAAGAAGAGCCCTGCTGGATCAGGCCAAAGGCCCATCTAGTCCAGCTTCCTGTATCTCACAGTGGCCCCACGAGATGCGCCTGGGAGAGCATGAGATTAGATACCTGTCTCCTGCTCCTTCTCCTCTGCATCTGGCCCTTGAAGTACCCCGGTTTTCAGCCTGGAGATTACACACATCTCCATCATGGTTTGTAACCTGGGATGGACTTTTCCTCCAGGAATCTGTCCAATCCCCTTTTGAAGGCATCCAGGCCAACACCACATCCTGTGGCAGGGAGTTCCACAGACTAACAACACACTGGGTGAAAAAAAAATCTTTTGTCTGTTCTCACTCTCCCAGCCCTCAATTTGAGTGGATTTCCCCTAGTTCTGGTATTTTGGGAGAAGGAGAAGAGCTTCCCTCTGTCCACTTTACTCATGCCCTACATTATTTTGTACGTCTTAATCATATCCCCCCTCAGGCGCCTTTTTTCCAGACTAAAGAGCCCCAAATGTTTTAGCCTTTCCTCATAAGGGAGGTGCCCCAGCCCAGTAATCATTTTAGTCACTCTCCTTTGCACCTTTTCCAGTTCCACTATGTCTTTTTTGAGATGCCGTGACCAGAATTGTATACAATACACCAGGTGCGGCCTTATGATTGTTTTGTATAATGGCATTATAATGTTGGCTGTTTTAATTTCAATCCCTTTTTGATAATCCCTAGTATGGAATTGGCCTTCTTCACTGCTGCCATACATTTGGTAGACACCTTCATGGAGCTGTCCACCAAAACACCAAGATCTCTTTCCTGATCTGTCTCGGATAACTCAGAGCCCATGAGCTGATAGATAAAGCTGATAGATATGCATTACTTTACATTTGGCTACATTAAAACTCATTTGCCATTTCGCAGCCCATTCCCCCAGTTTGGAGAGATCCTTCTGGAGCTCTTCACAATGTTCTCTGGTTTTTACAACACGGAAAAATTTTGTGTCACCTGCAAACTTGGCCAACTTACTGCTTATCCCTGTCTCCAGGTCATTTATGAATAGATTGAAAAGCACCAGTCCCAGGACAGATCCCTGGGGCACACCGCTTTTCACCTCTCTCCATTGTGAAAATTTCCCATTGACACCTACTCTTTGTTTCCTGGATCTCAACCAGTTCTCAATCCATAAGAGGACCTGCCTTCTTATTCCCTGACTGTGCAATTTTCTCAGCAGCCTTTGGTGAGGGACTATGTCAAAAGCCTTCTGAAAATCCAGGTAGACTATATCCAAGCAAAACGTATCTTGTTCATAAGGCGCAGTGGGGGGAATGATGCTATATCCATTGTTGTCCATACTGTACTGAGCCATTTAGAACAACAGGGAACATATGCAAGGCTGTTATTTTTGGATTATAGCTCTGCTTTTAATACAATTCTACCTAATAGGTTGTTTTTCAAAATGGCCAATTTGGGTATACATCAGAAGATTTGTTTGTGGGTAAGGAATTTTCTGACTGATAGGCCACAGTCAGTAAGGATGGGATCCTACCATTCTTCTACTCTTGTATTAAGTACAGGAGCTCCTCAGGGTTGTGTGCTAAGCCCCTTCCTCTACTCCTTGTGCACACATGATTGCACCCCACTGTATAACTCCAACACAATCATCAAATTTGCAGATGATACAACAGTGGTGGGGCTCATTAGTAAGAATGATGAGTTTGCTTATAGGAAAGTACAAGGGTTGACTCAGTGGTGTAAAGAAAACAATCTTATACTTAACACCAAAAAAACTAAAGAACTTATAATTGATTTCAGGAGGAAGAAAGATGTACATTTACCATTGTACATAAATGGTGAGGAGGTGGAGAGGGTTGGTAGCTTTAAATATCTGGGCACTTGCATCTCAGAGGACCTCTCATGGACTGCAAACACCAATATGGTTGTGAAGAAGGCACAGAAGAGGCTGTATTTCCTGAGAATGCTCAGGAAGATGAATTTATCTCAGCATCTACTTCTGTCTTACTATCACAGCACCATTGAGAGTGTCCTAACTTATGGCATGCTATCATGGTATGGGAGCAGCTCTGTAGCGGACAAAAAAGCTCTACAGAGAATAATTAAAATTGCCCAGAATGTTACCGGGCTCCAGCTACCAACCCTGGATGACATCTTCACATCTCGCTGTTTGAGGAAGTCACACAACATTCTGAGGGACTCTACTCATCCTGCTCACAATTTCTTCGAACTGTTGCCTTCTGGCAGAAGATACAGAACAATTAAAACTCGGACCACACATCTTCTGAACAGTTTTTATCCCAGAGCTATAATTGCACTTAATAATGAACTCAAGAACCACCAGTAGTGGGCACTTGGACAGGATTAGCTAGCCTGTTGTGTAGATGCTTGTGTTTTTAGGGGGTGGGGGTGGGGGAGTGTTCAGGGATTTTTATGTGTGTGTGTTGAAGGGTTTTTTTAAATGTGTGTGAGAGTGTTTGGAGATTTGTGTGTGTGCGTGTTGAATCTGGTCTCTGGGTGTCTGAATTTCGTTGTATGTGTATACTGTGTATATACACACAATGACAATAAATTATTATTAAGCAGCGGAAGTGTGCTCGTAAGTCAGGATTTTTGTATGTCGGGCGTGTCGTAAGTTGGGGTACCACTGTACTGGCAGAGGTGGCAACGGCTGTGACACACAGAGAGACACACACACAGATAGACACACACACACACACACACACACACACACACACACACAGTGGTACCCCGACTTAAGAGCAGTTCGACTTAAGAGCAATTCGACTTAAGAGTGGAAAACTGTTGGTATTTTAACTGCTGCCTTACAAATTTTAGATATGGTCTGCTCGACATACAAATATTTTGTTATTTTTTTAATGTTTAAATTTTTTTTTAGATAGGTACCCCGACTTAAGAGTAGTTTGATTTAAGAGTACACATTTGGAACGGATTAAATTCGTGATCAGAGGTACTGCTGTACCAGAGATGGATTTTCCAATTTGTTGCGATGGTGGGTCAAGCCCCTTCCCACCTACAGCAACGGTGCAAATAGAATTAATCCACTCGATGCCTGACCCTCGACAGCTCAGCTCAGCTCTTGCAAATTCAAAGCTGTGACGTCTTTTTG
>JAHTLZ010000309.1:256414-301463 GCA_023846285.1 Phrynocephalus versicolor | reverse complement strand
GAAATGTCTTACAAGGAGCGGCTTAGGGAGCTGGGAATGTTTAGCCTTACCAAAAGAAGGCTGAGAGGGGATATGATAGCTAGGTTTAAATATTTGAAAGGTTTTCATATTGAAGAAGGGACTGGTTTGTTTTCCATGACTTCAGAGACTAGGACATGGGGAAATGGTTTCGAACTGCAGGAAAAGAGATTCAATTTAAACATTAGGAAGAATTTCATGACAGTTAGTGCTGTCTAGCAGTGGAAAACGCTGCCTCAAAGGAGGGTGGTTGAGTCTCCTTTGGAGGTTTTTAGGAAGAGTCTGGATGGCCACCTGTCCGGAGTACCGTGATGGGGGTTCCTGCATGGCAGGGGGTTGGACTGGGTGGCCCTCAAGGTCTCTTCCAATTCTAGGGTTCCCCTTTGTCTGGTGAGTAGGGGGGTCCAGCTGGGGTGACGGTGGAGCTTCCATGCTGCGGTTCTATAGTGCCAGCGTATAAAGTAGTCCTATTTTCAGAGAAGGCATCTGTGTGCTCTTGGGCTTAATTTATTTCATCCTCATCCTCTGCGTCTGTCTCTCTTGATTGCCCAAGGTGTATTATCCAAACCTGGGATGGATGTGTGTTGATGCCACCGATCCAGAGAAGGGAAATTGGCTGCGCTACGTGAACTGGGCTCGTTCGGGAAAAGAACAGAATCTGTTCCCCTTGGAGATCAACCGAACCATTTATTACAAGACCTTAAAGGTATCTGTGCCACGTGTGTGTGTGTGTGTGCGCGTGCGTGCGTGCGTGCGTCTTATAATGGTCTTTACTTAAGCTTTCTGTAGGGGACTGTGTGTTTCTGTCACTGCTCTGGAGAGTTAGAACCTGATCAGTGGGGAAGGAGGAGGAGAGTGGTAGAGCACTTGCTTGTGTAAAAAAGTTCCAACTTGACTCTTCGCCATCTCCAGTTGGAGGTGTGCAGCGTGCGGCCATCCCAAATATTCTAGGCTGTTGCCCCAGCGCTCCTCACTTTGGGCTGTGGCGGCCATGGCTAGTGAGAGCCACTCTCCACCAGGCTCTGGAGAGAGATGCAGTTCGAAAGCATCCTTCCGAGGCTTGAGCAGCGACAGAGAAGATGCTTGCAGCACAAGACTCCACAGGCCAAGATTGCAGGCATGAATTTGGGTGGTGGGGGGGGGGGTCCTTCTGAAGACGACAGTAAACACTGAATGGCACGTGGGTTCATTTTTAGTTTGGGGTGAACAACCCTTTGTGATACACACGTACATTGCGAGGAGAAGGCAGGAGTTCTATAAAGAGGTCAAGCCACGTGAAGGATGGGGTCTGCCCTGGTGGCTTGTAAAATAACTGTTTGGTTTCATGCAGTGTACATTTTGTTGGATACCCACCACACCGACCTGGAGAGCAACGGCACGGACATTTGTCTGTAAGATGCTGCCATCCAGGTTTTGGGAAGGACGCCTGTCCCATCCCAAAAGGGATAGGGAGAAGTTTGACAAACCATCCATTTCTGTCTACACGTATTTGCCTCTGTATTTGTGCGTGTGTGTGTGTGTGTGTGCATGGGCATGCCTGGATTTCTGCTGTTTGTGTGTGCAGGAGTGGGGGTACTATGAAAGAAGAATGCAAGTTGAGGACACATTTCATTAAAAAAACATCAAGGCAATAGAGAAGTATTGTGTACAATTCTGGTCACCACATCTCAAGAAAGGCATAGTGGAACTGGAAAAGGTGCAAAAGAGAGTGACAAAAATGATTACTGGGCTGGGGGGCCTCCCTTATGAGGAAAGGCTAAAACATTTGGGGCTCTATAATCTGGAAAAAGGCACCTGGGGGGGGGGATATGATTGAGACGTACAAAATAATGCAGGGCATGAGTAAAGTGGATAGAAGGAAGCTCTTCTCCCTCTCACAAAATACCAGAACTAGGGGACATCCACTCAAATTGAGGGCTGGGAGAGTAAGAACAGACAAAAGAAAATATTTTTTCACCCATTGCGTTGTTAGTCTGTGGAACTCCCTGCAACAGGAGGTGGTGATGGCATCTGGTCTGGATGCCTTCAAAAGGGGATTGGACAGATTCCTGGAGGAAAAGTTCATCCCAGGTGACAAACCATGATGGAGATGTGTGTAATCTCTAGGCTTAAAACCAGGGTACATCAAGGGCCAGAGGCAGGGGAGTGGTCTCGGGAGACAGATATCGAATCTCGTACGTTCCCAGAGGCCTTTGGTGGGGCCACTGGGAGATACAGGAAGCTGGACTAGATGGGCCCTTGGCCTGATCCAACAGGGCTCTTCTTAGGTTCTCTTAATGCTTTTGGTGGAAATTGCTGACTGGTGCCCACAGGACAAGAATCCAAGAGCTGCTTTCTATTCTGAAGCCCCTGTTCAGTGCTTGGGGATTCCCAGTGGAGATGTCAAAAAAAGGCTCTCTCTTGAGATCCAGAAAAGCTATTTTCCCAGTCCTTTGAAGACCAGGCAGGGAGAATCGGAGGCCCACCATCTGCAGTGCATAGCCTTGGTTGGACTCTGTTCATGACAGATGCTTGACGTTTGGGTCCCTGAGACCATTGGGGAAGCATATCTGCCTCTTCGCCTCCTCCCTCTTCCCTACCAATGTACAAGGCTTGATGGACCAGCGGCGGGATGGTTCAGGAAGAGCTTGGAACTCAGGCTTGGATCGCCGCTGGAATCCTTCCTGGGAAGCCTTTTTCCCAATCTATAGCCAGAGTAACAGTTTTCTTTTGCTGTCACTAAGGTCTCAGATTTACCATACTTAGCAGACTGTGCTGCTTTCTGAAAGGCTCAAAGATGCAGAGGGAGAGATGAAATCATTGGAGGAATCCCCACCTTTATGAACATGGCTGCAGGCCACATGGCTAACATTCTTCATTTCATTCATTTGAACTCCCTGGATATGTTTGCAAAATATGTCACACTCTCTACCTAAATGTTTGCCTTAGTATAAGGTCTAGATTGCCAGGGCGATAAGACTTGCCTGTATTTATTTTACTCCGCTTCTGTCTCACCCGTCCTTCCACAAGTACAAGGGGTTCTGTTCCAGTTGAAGAGAGTGTGAAGAACAGATGGTTCCCTGGCCATACATGTCCCTGGTGGGTACATGTGTTAGAGCTCAAGTCTCCTGACCTGCTTATTATTCTGCAGCAATAGGCATTGTGCAACAGGACAATTCAACATTCCATAAGGCAAATAAAAAATGGGAAGGGGAGCCTCAAACAGAAAGCTTTAATGTATTCTCGAAGGCTTTCACGGCCGGGATGTGATAGTTTTTGTGAGTTTTTCGGGCTGTTTGGCCATGTACTGGAAGTTTTTCTTCTTCTGTGGCCAGCATCTTCAGAGGGCAAGGAGCTCAGGGAACTAGGAGTTCTCTCTGTGCTCTGGGTTATAAAGTGAGTGAGACTCAGGTTTTAAGGAAACGTGTCCTATGCAGGAGAATAGGTGTTAGTCATTGTATTGTGATAGAGGGATTAAGAAGTTTCAATGCAATCAGGGGTACCAAGAATCCTTCTGTGTAGTTGATGGATGCCCTTCACTGTTCTATTGTGTGAACTGATTGCTGTTGCTTGTGGCTGGGTGGGAATCATTGAGCTTTAACTTTGCAGCTGGCCCCCAGATCAACACCAAATGTGGCACAGAAGTACATGACAGTCTGCTCTTGTGCTGTGGGAGTGTTTAGGCAAACAGCTTTTGGGGTATGATGCTTTGAAAAGTAAAATTATTTTACCTTCTCCCTCATACAGAGACGAGACTTTCTGTGTCTGTACATTTAAAAAGAGATCAGATGGATCAAACTTGCTTATCTTAAAGAGAATGGTTAGGCCCAGTGACAAGCTTGAGAGCCATCAACTGGAGGTCTGAACATTTGACCCTACCAATCAAGACTAAATTAAACCAGGAGGAAACTTTTTAATTCCTTTCTAGCCAAACAAGATATTTAAAAAGTATTTGGGATCTAAAGCTAGTTTAATTTTTTTTTAAGTTGAGAATAAATATTCAGAAGCTCACTCATTCCAGCTGCAAAATTAGTGTTTTTTGCTTTGGGCTGAGGATGGCCTTCAACAGTGTTAGCAGAACTTGGGTGCCTATTCTATTCCTCTTGTACCATTGCTTGGTAATTAAGAGGTAGTCTCCCAAGGTTCTAGGTGCCACCACATCTGATAGTTGGCGACTATATGAATTACAGGCTTCCAGAATATCCCATCATTAACAGCTCTGCTCAGATCTTGCAAACTAACAACTGTGGCCTTTTTTTTTTAAATCCATCTCATGTTAGAGCTTTTTCTTTTTCTACTGCTCCACCCTACTTTCTCCAGCAGTACAATCTATTCTGGTCACCTCTGTATTTCCATTACAGATGCATGGCCGGATAGGCTGGGTTGATTATTTTTGCTTAAGTGAGAGTCACGGTTGACTTGTCTCAGCCACTTCTCTGCATTTGTGGTTGTCTTTTGTATCTGTACAGTTTGCTTCCAGCACTACATTATCTATCTATTTATTTTATTTTATTTTATTTTTACCCTGCCTTTCTTCTTGGAAAAGGACCCAAGGGGGCTTACAGTAACGAGGTATAATATACAGTCCAGTACAATTAAAACATATTCAAGTATTGAAAACAAGGAATTGAGGGACATCTTACAGCATTAATACACAACATTACATTAAAGCTACAACCTTATAGGTAGTTATAAACACAAAGTCTATGTGAACCTATAGATTCATATAAAGACACATAATAGGTAGTCCATCATTCAGGGAAAGCTTGCCTAAAGGGAAAGGTCTTTGCCTGTTTCCAGAAGGACAACAGAGATGAGGCAGTCCTGGCCTCTAGTGGGAGGGAGTTCTAGAACATAACCCCCACGATAAACTGGGGACTACTGTAGCTAGTCAGAAGGTTCTTAAATCAGGGCCATTGTTGTGAGATCTGGATCTTACGAATGGAGGAATGGACCGGGACTCTCTCTCTCTCTCTCTCTCTCTCTCTCTCTCTCTCTGTGTGTGTGTGTGTGTGTGTGTGTGTGTGAGTGTGTGTACACAACTGGCATGACGTGACATGACACTTTAAGAGCCCTGGAGCACCAGGACAGAAGGCCCACCAAAAGGGCAAATAAAGAAGGGAACACATGTGGCCTCTGCTCCCCAAATTAACAGACATTTCTGAATACAAACACATGAGTCAAAGGCATCTATAGGGAATGTGTGACCTCCAGCCAAGAAAGTTCTGTCTCCTGGTCAGTTTGCACGCCAGAGGATGAAGGCATGAGATTGGGGGTGGGGGATGGGGGTGGAGAGGAAATCCCATCCGTCAATTCCCGAGCTCACCTTTGCCACCTCCAGGTGTGAAAGCAGAGACGGGTAGGGAGAGAACCTACAAGTGCCCACCTCTGGGGCACGCAAGTCTAGAGAGCGTGGCCTCCCTTGCCATGGGCGCCACTTTGCCCCCTTGCGTGAAAAGGCCACCGAGGAAGCAGGCATCTTCTTGCAGCAGGTGGCAAGAATCCGTGATAGCCCAGCCCAGCTGAGGCTGGGAAGGCAGAGCCAAAAGACCCGTGATGTAGCCCCCACTGCCCCAGACCCAGAGAAGGCGGTGCCCCTCCGTCAGCGGGTGGAAGACGGGGTCCTGGAACCGGTAGCCATCCCTGCCCTTCTGAGGGGAGGGGAGAGCAGAAGGCAGAGCCAGCCCTGAGACCACCACCTTCTGCCTTCTTCCAGGGGGAGGAGTTGTCGGACTCTTCTTTGAGGAAAGCAATCCAGAGCTTGGGCCTGAGAGGGGTGGAGATCCACACCGACCGAACCTGACCCTTTGTGGGGCCCCAGGATGCTCCGCTCATTGAAGAAGGCTCCTTCCCTTTCTGGTTTGCCATCCCCAGGGCTCTTTCGTGGCCAAGAAGACTAGGTAGACCTGGAACCCAGCAGGCAGCGAGGCTTGCCCTCCTGCCCTTAGAACTTGTATCGCTTACCGTAAACTGTACTGGTCCGAGTGCAGGGACACCCCCCCACCTCCATCCCTTCCTTATGGATGGACCAGTAGCTGCTTTAATCTCTTCGATTCACGTGAGGGATGAAGAAAGTACCTTGGAAAGTCAGGAAGATGCATCAAGGGACCATGATATATGGACCCCATCCCTGCCCCCAACCACTTCCCCCCCGGCTGCGGTGGTCCCCCCCAATGGATCCTCAACATCAGTGCATTGGCCAGGACTTCCATCACGACTAGGGCAGCCTGTCTTTGGGCAAAAGATAACCGGAGGGCAGTGTCAGAGCAAGGATTAACAGCCAGTCAGAACAGCATCCTCCATGGAGAGGCCAGTGGTCTGCTGCTCTTTGAATCAGGCCAGGCTCCCTTCCTTTAGTCCTTCCTCTGACAGCTGAAGAGCCATCTTTTCAGACAGGCTGGTAACAATCCTGTTTGAATCCCCAAATGCCTTTTTAAATTTAAGATGCATTTTAATGTTTACTTGCTTGTAAACATCCATTGTATTTTGATTGATTGGGAACCCATGAAAGGGCCTTCTCAGCTGCTGCATCCAGACTCTAGAACACAAGAGGCAAGAACTGCCCAATCTCTGTTGCCCTTCCAGAAACAGGCAAATACCTTCCTCTTCAGGCAAGCTTCCCCTGAATGAGGGACTACCTATTATGTGTCTTTTATATAAATCTATAAGATCAAACCTATCTATCCTGAAAGAAATCAACCCCAAATGTTTACTGGAAGGACAGATTGTGAAGCTGAGGCATCCCTAATACTTTGGCCACCTCATGAGGAGAGAGGAGTCCTTGGAAAAGTCCCTGATGGGGAAAGATTGAAGGCAAAAGGAAAAGAGGACGGCAGAGAATGAGATGGTTGGACGGGGTCATCAATGCAACCAATATGGATTTGACAAAACTCCGGGAGGCAGTGGAAGACAGGAAGGCCTGGCGAGCTCTGGTCCATGATGGGGTCACGAAGAGTCGGACACGACTGAACGACTGAACAACAACATAAGATCACTTAGACTTTCTGTTTATAACCACTTATAACCTTATGTGATTACGTTGATACTATGTTGTTTTTAATGCTGTAAGATGCCCTTCAATTCCCTGTTCTCAATACTTGAACATGTCTTAATTGAACTGGACTGTATATTATCCCTTAATTACTGTAAGCAGCCTTGGGTCCTTTTCCAAGGAGAAAGGTGGGGTAAAATACTCTAAGATAAATAAGTAAATATGGTTTAATTGTTTTAAAACACGTAACTTGTTTTAACTCTATTGAGTGCTGCCTTTTGGGCCCTTATCATAAGTCTATAAATAAAACAAATAAATAAAGTAAATAAACGAAGACTTCCCATCATCTCGGGTTGTTGGAAAAGAAACAGAAGGGAAGAGAAAAGCAAACGGGGCTGCCCTGGAATTTGGAAGCATTGGGGCCGTCCCACCTGCCCACCAGCGTGGCTTGTGGATCTGCCTTGCTCCCAGGGCTGGCCCCCATTTTTCTTTTCTGCTTGGTCAATTTGCTGAAACAAAGATGTTGAAACCACTTTGATATAGCAGTGCTTTTCTAAAAATTGAAAAAAATGTGCCAAGTCCTGTGTGTGGCAGGAGGGAAGCTCTTGGATGAGGAGGGGTCTTCAGTGTATTTATGTTTTTGAACTGCAGGCCTGTCTTATGAGAGCCTCATGTCTTATAACTGGGTACCTTCTTTTATTCATAGTTTCAATATGTTTCAGTTGTGTTTAATTTCCTTCCCTAGCAGATCTCTTGGAGAACTATTCATTGTGGGGGGGGGACATACAGATGACTGGTTGACATTCTTATTTTGTCCTGATGGGTTGTTGGTGTGTCCATCTCTCTCTCTTTCACTTCATTTAGTTTTAGACTTCAGTGATCAATCTTTATGTATGGTCATAGTCCCTCTATCTATCTATCTATCTATCTATCTATCTATCTATCTATCTATCTATCTATCTATCTATCTATCTATCTATCTATCTATCTAATCTCTTCCTTCCTTCCTGTCTGTCTGTCTGTCTGTCTGTCTGTCTCCTTGGCCTTTTGGAGTCCCCCACCCCCACTCCACCCCACCCCACCCCCACTCCACCCCAAGAGGTTGTGCCCTGCCAGCCAACCGGCGGGGTTCTCTGCCTGCCTGCCCTCCCCTCCCTCAGGCGGAGGCGGAAGCGGAGGCGGGGGTCCTCCGTCCAGCAGGGGGCGTGTGCGGCGGCGGCGGCGGCGTTCCGAGCCAGCGTGTCCTCTCGCCCTCTCTTTGAGTGGCTGGCCGGCCGGGTGCCGCCGCCGCCTCCGCCTCTGGCCGCGGGTGTCGGGTGTCGGCGGCGCTGTAAGGGTTAAGGCTCCCTCCCCTTCCGGCTTCCTCCTTCCTCTCCTTCCCTTCCCCTTCCGTTCCTTCCTGTTGGTCGCCCGCGGGGCCCGTCAGGCGGGTCTCTCTCTCTCTCTCTCTCTCTCCCCTCCGCCCCCCCCGCCCAGGCTCCGTCGTTCTTCCTTCCTCCTCCTCCTCCTCCTCCTCCTGCCAGCTGTTCGGGAGCCCCCACACACACACCGGTTCCCGTGTCCTCTGTGTGTGTCCGTGTGTCCCCTTCTTCTTCTTCTTCTTCCTCCTCCACGACGACTGACGGCCTCCTTCCTTCCTCCTCCTCCCCTTTTGTCTGCCTGCCTTCCTGCAGGGGATCGAGGCCGGCGAGGAGCTGCTGGTGTGGAGCCCTCATGGCGAGCAGGAGAGCCCGGCCGTAGCCGCCGCCCTCCAGGAGGAGAGGAGGGAGAACACCGTCGCCCAGCGGAGGAGGAGGAGGAGGAGGAGGCAGCAGCACCACCAGCAGCAGCACCAGCGGCGGAGGCAGCGGCCCCCAGCAGCCCCCCTCCAGAAGGACGCCGCCCCCCCCCGACGACAACCACCACCACAGGGACCCACGAGGAGGAGGAGGAGGAGGAGGTCAGCCAGCGGCGGCGGCGGCAGCAGCAGCACGGGAAGGGAGGGGGGTCAGGCCTGGGAGATCGGGGAGGGAGGGAGGGAAAGAGAGAGGGGCCTCCCCCCCTTGGGCAGCCGGTCCAGCTGGCAGACTTCCCTACCCCGCACCCCCCACCCCCCCACCACCTGGGAACGGAGGGCGCCCGGGCAAACTCTCTCTAGAGAGAAGGGAATTTGGCCCTTCCCTGCGGACAGCCCGATAAGGCCTCCCTCGCCCCGGGTTGGAGGAGGAAGGGGTGGGGGTTACTGAGTTCCCCTCTTCCACAGGATACAGGAGGGTTAGGGAAAGAGGAGGGGGGTTTCCCTCCTTTGGCCAAGCACCAAAACACTTAGGGGGGGGAACGGGGGGAAGGAGAGGATGAGAGAGAGACAGAGAGGGGGGGCCTCCCTGGATGGTCTCCGCCTGCCTTTCAGGAAGAGGTGCCGGGTATGAAGCAAAACTCTGTGCCAGGGAGGAGGAGGAGGAGGAAGAAATCCCAGAGGGTCTGAGAGAAAAAACAAACACCCCTCATTTAAGGCGAAAAGGTGCCCCTTCTCTCTCTCTCACCAAAACAGAGCACAAAGTACCTGGTCCTTGAAATGCCAACCAGCTGCCCAGGACAGCCAGAGTTCTGCCCACCTTAAAAGAAACTTGGGCTCTGGCTTCTTCGTCTTCTTCTGCTGGTGGCGGCAGTCACAGCAAGAGGCTTGGTCCGTGCTTTAAGTGTCACTATAAAGAATAGGCAGTTATTTGCTGCCAATTTTAACATCTTATTTTCTCTTTTGCTTTTAGTATGAGGCCTACATTTAGGGAGCATAATTTATAGGGAGTTGCATTGCTCTTGTTTCGGATGTCAGAAATGCAGATCACATTGACTACAGTGTATCTACCAGGGAATGGCCTAGGAGTGAAAAAAAGTGTGCGGTGGGATGGATTCCCCACTAAATAAATAAGGAAATTCTCCACCCACAGGTAGCCTGTTGTGAAACAAGCATGGTAGTATTTTTGTGGGTTATTTCCCAAGGGTTCTGACAAGATGTTCTGCAGACCTTTCCCAAGGATCTACTCACTTTCTCTATTGTACTGCGTGAGAACATGGGAACAAGCTGTCGGGCCCTTTGGTCATTCTAACCCAGCCTTGCCCCCCCCCCTCTTGACAGACAGCAGCCCGTCAGGGTTTCAGGCAGGGGTCCTTCATCACTTCACCTGAAGAATTCTTGCCCTCTCAGCAAACTTAAGACCCAGATCCCAACTTCCTCACGTCCTGAAGGCCAGTGGAATCAAATGTGTTAAAGGGGGTCTGCTGGGAATCAATGATACTGGATGTTTCCATTGGCTGCAATCCTGTTATGGTAAGTTATGCCACCTAAGGCTGAACACATCATTAGTTAAGGTAGTTTCTGAGAACAAAACTTCCAGTTCTCCCCTAAGGCATCCTGGGTATCCCGTGAACTCCTCTTCAGGGCCAGGAAGCAGTTGGGAGCCAGAATCGGAGAGGGCAGTCTTTAATTAATTAAAAACACCACTATCTTTATGACTTTACAAGCCATGGTGATTTTCAGTATTTAGAGAATTCCCCCTCTTGTTCCGTGGCTCCAGCAGCTTCCCAGTGATAAAAGAGGGTTCCACAGAAGTCTAAGGATCTTTAGAAAAGAAACTGGAAATGTTTTGCTGTGCTACCTCATGATGCAAAATTAATTCGTTCCTCAGGATGGTTCATATCGTGAAATTTTCGTATCACAGATCCAAATGGGCTGCAATGCACCCTGGGAATTGAGGTCTTCTGCAAATTGTTTGTGTCTCTGGGCTTTCCATAGGACGTTTTTGTGTATTGATTTTTTGCAGAAGTATTCCTTTGTTCCCCGGATGGACTTTCCTTTCGTATCTCTAGTTTTTTGTGACACAAGGCACCTGTATCTAGAGGCACTGCTCTATTTCTGAAAAAATGGCCGCCGCTCGTGAGCCGTACGCAGCATAATTTATGCAATAGGATTTCAGCTGCTGAAGCATAACATTCTTTTTAAACATGCAGCTACATTTGCTTGTACAGTATTGATGCTTATCAGATATTGAAAGCTACTAGAGCCTCATGGTGCAGTAGTTATAATTTTGTCCTGCAGCTAACTGTGCTCATGACCTGGGGTTCAATCCCAGGGAGCCGGCTCACGGTTGACTCAGCCTTGCCAGCTTGCTGTGTGTGTGTGTGTGGGAGCAATGTGTAGCCTGCATACTGTTATTAAAACTGTAAACCGCCCAGAGACTACTTGAAGTGGTACGGGGCAGTATATTAGCAGATATACTTTGCTTTAAA
Source organism: Phrynocephalus versicolor (assembly GCA_023846285.1). Taxonomy (NCBI): domain Eukaryota; kingdom Metazoa; phylum Chordata; class Lepidosauria; order Squamata; family Agamidae; genus Phrynocephalus; species Phrynocephalus versicolor. The sequence goes on along the minus strand of JAHTLZ010000309.1, from coordinate 290,209 downwards.
TGCTGTAGGAAAGCTTGGGCTTTCTGTCCATGGCCGGCTTGCTATTAAGATAAAATGTTAAGTTGCCTTCAGGCAAGGGTGGGGAGCCTTCGGCCCTCCAGATGCTTGGGGCTGCAACTCCCAGGATTCTGAGCCTGTATTGTCTATGGAAAAGGGGCATTGGGAGTTGTGGTCCAAAACATTGGGAGGGCCGAAGGTTCCCCACCCCTGCCTAAAGGATAATGGAAGTGGGGAGAAAGAGGGAAGCGGAACCACCCCCACCCCCCACAGCTGAAAGAGCCACCCTTGTGCCGTCTGACCCTCTGTCCTGGCTCGGGAGCTCCCGTTCCTCTTCATGCATGCCTCAGAGGTCTTCCAGTCTTTGGCCAGGGAGCCTGGGCTGTCACAGTGGCCCTTCTCTCTGCTGAAGTTCCCTCACTGAAATCGGAAAAGAAGGCTGGGTGGCCGCGGGGTGTGTGTGTGTCACCACAGGAAGCCTCCCGTTGCACAGGAACATTCTTGGATCAAGGAAAAGCCGAAGGGCAGCTGGTCCAAACTGTGCCACCAAGAGGGTGGCCGTGCCACTCTGACGGCCACATGGCAAATGCTAGAATGTCAGGTCTAAAGATACCCCCCCCCCCCGGTAGCTTTCCTCCAGCCAGGACTGCCAGTTGCATCACAGCCTAAGAATATAAGAAAAGTCAGACTGGATCAGGCCAGAACTCATGTTAGTCAGTCTGTTCCCACTGCAACCAGAGAGATGCCCCTGTGAAAGCTCACAATGTTTTATTGCCAGTGTTTTAATTGTCATGAAGCAATCCAGAAATGAAGGATTTTTATGAACTTTGAGAACAGCCAGGCGAGTAGAGTACATGCGTCTGTCAGGAATTAGAACATGTCTTTTGGCTAGGACTTTCCTACCCTTTCCTGCTCAGAGGTTTCCATGCTTGAATGGCATGATGGACAGTGTGGTTATGTTGCTTTTGGGGTGGGGATAATTTTGTCCTGTGTTTATCTGGCTTGAGTTAATCCACTGTAAAGAATGGGGCTGCCGTTCTTTCCTCTCAAGCTGCTCACCTTCATTTTGCCTCAGTGAAAAAAGCAGCTAAACAACAACAACAACAAAAAGTTCTTTTGAATGGATCAAGGAAATTGCCCTCTCGGTGGAGACCATGTTGGACATCCTGATTCCAGGCAGGACAGGGCTCTTCACTTGCAGGAATGGCATGTTGAGCCCAGCCACGAATGTTACCCGTTAATGCAGATGGGTTAATATTTTGCTCCCTCTAAAATAGTTGGCAAGCGATGAGTAAGAGATTAGACGTAAGATCAAGGAGAATTTTTTTCTAAGAGGGACGTGGATAGGAAATTACTTGCTCTTCTCCATCAGGGTTGATCTCACTTAAGGCCCAATAGCACAACAGCCTTGGAAGATTCTTATTATTATTTTGCTGATGTTCCTCTTCTTTGTGAACCTTTCCCTTCTTATTTCGTCTTCTCTGATCAGTCATAACAATCTGTACTTTCCATTTCAATCGGCGTGCCAGAGGTGGTGTAATATCTGACATTATAAATATTTATATAAAAAGAGAAGAGCAGAAAGGCAGATACGTTAATAAATTAACAATACTGAGTTATAAGTAACTCACCTTATTTAGTCAAGATGGAGGGTCAGGGGGCAAATGTAGTTACTTGTATCATCTGCGGCATGTTTTTTTTTTTTTGCCAGAACAGCTGCCAGTTTACACATGCTCAGAGTGCAAGCTAGTAGCCCTCTTGGAGGACAAGGTCAGGCAGCTGGAGGCCTGTGTTTCTAATCTTCACAAGGTTAGGCGACTGCAGGAAGCAGAGAAAAACTTTGCCAACACGGGGGACGGGTAATTTCAATCAGGACAAGGGCATTTCACAAATACAAGAGACAGACACTTGGAAGAATGTCACAGTCAGAAAGGGAACAACTAGGAAACAGACAGGAAGTTTCCAGTTGCAAAACAGATTCCAACCTCTCTCCCTTATCAGCCAGGAGAAGGAACTGCACCAAGAGCAGCCTCAAGACCTTGCACAAAGGAATCTGAATCCTACTGTGCACCAGGAGGCATCTACCAAGCCTTGGAGGAGGCGGGTGGTGTTGGTTGGGGATCCCTTGCTTAGAGGAACAGAAGCGGTCTTCTGCAGGCCTGACAAAATGAACAGGGAGGTCTGCTGTCTCCTTGGAGCCAAGATTCAGGATGTAACGGAGAGACTAACGAGACTCATCAAGCCCTCTGATTCTAATCCCTTTCTCTTGGTCCATGTAGGAACTAATGATACTTCAAAACGCAGCTTTCAGGATATCGTAAAAGCGTACGAAGAGATGGGTAGGAAGCTGAAGGACCTGGGTGGGCAGGTGGTAATCTCATCTCTCCTCCCTGTAGAAGGACGTGGCCCACGAAGGGAAAGAACAATAGTGGAGGTGAACAATTGGCTTCGGAGATGGTGCCGGCAGGAACGATTCGGATTCTTGGACCATGGTTTGCTTTTTCATTCAGATGGGATATTGGGCCAGGATGGGGTGCACCCCACCACTGCTGGTAGGAATCTTTTTGCCAAGAGGATTGCCGATTTAATAAGGAGAGCTTTAAACTGAGTTTGCAGGGGGAGGGAGAAAATTCTCTTAATGGTAGAGATCCAGAAGGGGTTGTGGAGATTAGCCCAAATGTTGCAGCAGGAGCAGGACAAGAAGTGGTGCAGACCATCAGTGTGAGGAAACACAGATTAAGCAAAGGAGATGTAAGAAGCACATGCAGCCTCAAATGTCTCTACACCAATGCACAGAGCATGGGGAACAAACAAGAGGAGCTGGAACTCCTAATACAGCAAAATAAATATGACATAATTGGCATCACTGAAACATGGTGGGATGAGACCTATGATTGGAACATAGTTATTGGGGGGTATAAACTGTTTCAAAGGAACAGGCCAAGTAAAAAAGGAGGAGGTGTAGCATTATATATTAAGGACATTTATACTGCTGAAGAAATACAAGATAAACAGCAGAGGAACCATGTTGAGAGTATTTGGGTTAAAATCAGGGGTGAAAAAACTAGGAGGGATGTCACTGTGGGGGTTTATTATAGACCCCCATACCAGCCGGAGGAGTGGGATGATGCCTTCTTTCAGCAGATGGCCACATAGTCAAAAGGGAGAGGTGTAGTACTATTGGGAGATTTTAGCTATCCTGATATATGCTGTCAGTCCTACTCAGCTAAGAATGCAAGGTCTAACAAATTCCTTACTGCCCTTGCAGACAATTTCATGGTCCAGAAGGTAGAGGAAGCAACAAGAGGCAAAACCATTTTAGATCTGGTCTTAACCAATAAGGAGGACCTTGTAAATGGGGTTGAAGTGGTATCATTAGGTAAAAGTGACCATGCCCTCTTGGAATTTGTTATACAATTGGAAGGTGAAGCTAAGCATAGTCAGACAAGAATCCTGGACTTTAAGAAAGCCAATTTTTGTAAACTTAGGGAATTATTGGCTGTGATTCCATGGACCGACACACTGAAAGAGAAGGGAGTCCAAGATGGATGGGAGTTCCTTAAAAGCGAGATATTAAAGGCACAATTTAAAACTGTTCCAACAAGAAGAAGAAATGGAAGAAGTCTAAAAAAAACCCACAATGGTTTACTAAAGAACTTTCAACTCAGCTAACTATAAAGAAACACAAGTACAAGGAATGGAAAAATGGGAAATGCACCAAAGAGGAATATAAGCAAACAGCTAATATATGCAGGGGGATGGTAAAAAAAGCTAAAGCACAAAACGAATTTAGACTTGCCAGAGAGATTAAAAGTAGCAAAAAGGGTTTCTTTAGTTATGTCCGCAGCAAAAGGAAAAATAAGGAAATGATAAGCTCTCTGCGTGGCGATAATAACCAGTTACTAACAGGAGACAAGGAAAAGGCAGAACTACTCAACATCTTTGCCTCCGTTTTCTCCAAAAAGGAAGAAAAGGATCTGCTGGGACAAAGACTAGATGAGGTAGGATGGGAATTACAACATAGAATAGGTAGAGAGCTAGTACTGGAACACCTGGAAGCATTAAATGAATTTAAGTCTCCAGGGCCAGATGAATTACACCCAAGGATATTAAAAGAACTGGCAGAAGTAATTTCCGAACCATTGGCAATAATCTTTGAGAAGTCCTGGAGAACAGGGGAAGTCCCCATCAACTGGAGGAGGGCTAATGTTGTCCCCATCTTCAAAAGGGGGGGGGGAAAGAGGACCCAAATAATTACCGTCCAGTCAGCTTGACTTCAATTCCTGGAAAGATCCTAGAGCAGATTATTAAACAGTCAGTCTGCAATTATTTAGCAAACAATGCTGTCATTACAAGAAGTCAACACGGGTTTCTTAATAACAAGTCATGCGAGACTAATTTGATCTCTTTCTTTGATAGAATTACAGGCCTAGTGGATGAGGGGAATGCTGTGGATATTGTTTATCTGGACTTTAGTAAGGCCTTTGATAAGGTTCCCCATGGTATTCTTGCTGAGAAGTTAGTAGAAAGTGGGATAGATAGTGCTGCTGTCAGATGGATTTGTAATTGGTTGACTGATCGCACCCTGAGGGTGACCATAAATGGTCTCTCTTAAGCTTGGAGAGACGTGACCAGTGGGGTGCCCCTCAATATCTTTATTAATGACTTGGAGAAAGGAATAGAGAGTATGCTAATTAAATTTGCAGATGATACTAAATTGGGAGGGGTTGCTAATTTCCCTGAGGATAGGATGAAAATCCAAAAAAACCTTGACAGATTAGAGGGCTGGGCCAAAGCTAATGGAATGGATTTCAACAGAGGGAAATGTAGGGTGCTACATCTAGGTTAAAAAAAATGAACTGCACAGATATAGGATGGGGGATACTTGGCTGGAGAATAGTACCTGTGAAAGGGATCTGGGAGTCTTGGTGGACCACAAATTGAACATGAGTCAGCAGTGTGATGTGGCGGCCAGGAAAGCCAATGCGATTCTTGGTTGCATCAACAGAACCATAGTGTCTAGATCAAGGGAAGTGATACTACCACTCTATTCTGCTCTGGTCAGACCTCACCTGGAGTCCTGTGTCCAGTTCTGTGCGCCTCAATTTAGAAAGGATGTTGACAACCTCGAGCGGGTGCAGAGGAGGATGACCAGGATGGTTGAGGGTCTGGAGGAAATGTCTTATGAGGAACAGCTTAGGGAACTGGGAATGTTTAGCCTTTCAAAAAGAAGACTGAGAGGGGATATGATAGCTATGTTTAAATATTTGAAAGGATGTCATATTGAAGAGGGAACAGGTTTGTTTTCCATGGCTTCAGAGATTAGGATTCGGGGCAATGGTTTCAAACTACAGGAAAAGAGATTCCATTTAAACATTAGGAAGACCTTCCTGACAGTTAGAGCTGTTTGGCAGTGGAATATGCTGCCACAAAGGAGGGTGTTGGAGTCTCCTTTTTGGAGGTTTTTAAGCAGAGGCTGGATGGCCATCTGTTGGAAATATTGTGATGGGGTTCCTGCATGGCTGGGGGTTGGACTAGACGGCCCTTGAGGTCTCTTCCAACTCTATGAAGCTATGATTAAACTTTTTTTCATTATTATTATTATTATTTTAGTTAATGTTTCCTCATTTAGCATCCTGAAGAGCAGAGACATCACTTTGCCAACTAAGGTCAGGATATTCAAAGCTATGGTTTTTCCAGTAGTGATGTATGGAAGTGAAAGCTGGACTATAAAGAAGGCTGATCGCCGCAGAATTGATGCTTTCGAGCTGTGGTGCTGGAGGAGAGTCTTGAGAGTCCCCTGGACTGCAAGGAGATCAAACCTATCCATCCTGAAAGAAATCAACCTCGAATGTTCACTGGAAGGACAGAGTTTTAAGCTGAGGCTCCAGTACTTTGGCCACCTAATGTGGAGAGAGGAGTCCTTGGAAAAGTCCCTGATGGGGAAAGATGGAAGGCAAAAGGAAAAGAGGATGGCAGAGAATGAGATGGTTGGACGGGGTCATCGATGCAACCAATATGGATTTGACCAAACTGGGAGGCAGTGGAAGACAGGAAGGCCTGGCGAGTTCTGGTCCATGATGGGGTCACGAAGAGTCGGACACGACTGAACGACTGAACAACGTTTCCTCCCTTTTCTGTGTTGGAATGAACAGAATGTTCAGTGGCTCTGTTGTGCCTCAGGAAGTATGCTGCCCCCATGCCAGACCTATCCAGGATGGATGAAAGGCATCTGTTAGGTGAATTAGTGAATGGAGAGACTTTGCTGAGGTACCCCGGCTTCCGACCTGCCATCTCATCCGGCAGATGTTGGGCTGCTGTGCCATTCCGTCATCCCGTGCGCTTGGGTGTCCCAGCTGAGTTAGTGGAGGCTAAGCCCTGAGGACCCGTGGTTTGGCTTCCAGTGGGTGCAATGGAGCCGGCCCTCTGAGCTCCCCCCCCCCACGCCCTCCATGGATCCCTCGGGGTCTCAACACTTTTCCCCAAGGCAGGGGAAACGCTCAAGAAGCTGCCAGAGGCCAGGATTTGCCCTGGGAGGATTTGTCCTGGGGGTGGGGTGGGGGTTACCTGGTAGAGCTCCTGGATGAACCTGGGAAATGTGCTCTGACAGATGGAGGCAGTCTGTCCCCCTGGGAGTGACCGTCCTTCCCTGCAGGGGCCTTGTCAGCTCCCTGATAACCAGAGGAGGTTTGAGTGATGGATGAAATCGGGCTGTTGCTTCACATCCAGAGCTTACGCAGTCTCCAGGGCCAAGTGGCCGTCTGGGTCAGTTTCCCAGCCGGTAGGGAGTGGTTCTCATTCTAATTGGGACTCATTGTTCAGCAGTTCACACGTCAAAAACCTGGAAAAACAGCAGCAGCTGCCACTGCAAATTTCACTTAAAATAATAGAGTGTTGCCGAACCAGAGTGTTGTGGGTCAAAGAAACGGTGCCTCTCCTGTGCCCAGTGAAAAGGCCAGGGTCATGGGAGCCTCTTGGATTGACCGTGTCACATTCCTTGGCCTGGGATGGCCGGCCATTGTGCTTCTTCTTGGCCGAGGAAGAGAAGGGAGCTCTCCGGGACAAATGGCTTGTGTTGCTTTCATTTTCAGGAGCACCGAGGTGTACCCCTGGCCTGCTGTTTCTTCTTCTCTTCCCATCCATTTTTCTTGCCATGCCTTCTTGCACTGCCGTTGGGAATCCCTTCCGTCGAGGGCTTGGATGACTTGGCTCTCTCGTGCAGGATTTGAGAGGGTTGGCCTGCATTGGCATTAAGAAGAGGGACCGAGGGCAGGGGTGGTGAACCCCTTCGGCATGCCAGATGTTTGGAACCGCAACTCCCACTGCCCTTTCTCCTTGGCAGCCTAGGCTCAGAATTCTGGGAGTTCGCCATCACTGGCTGAGGGTGCCCCTGCTCTCTTTTGTACTGCATGTTTTCTGCCTCCTGCTGATTTGTATTTTTTACAGCACTTAAGTCCCCTCCCCCCGTGCATGTATGTTTTCCAGAATGGGTAGGATGGTGGGTGGGTAGTAAACGTAACACCCAAGGAAGCAAGGAGGTACTCAGCTCACTGAGGTAGTAGATCAAGTGCTATGTAAGTCTGAGTAGATGGCATAGTTCTCAGGGAGAGATAGAAAGTGGAGGGTGCTTTCCCTACCCACCACGAGAGCCACTGGCTTGTATCCCTCCCCTGGGTCAGAGGTCTCTCCCACCCTCCCCCGCTTGTTGTCATGCACTAGCAGTATCCACACCCTCACATTGTACTTCTAAAGACTTCTAAAGACTTCTGACTTAAATCCAGGTGGTCAGGTCAAATCAACGTGAAAGCCAAGGTGCTTGTAGGTGCCTGGAGTAGGAACTGGCAAAACCACTCCAGTATTCCTGCCAAGAAAACTCCATGGACATGGGGTCACAAAGTGTCAGTCATGACTGTAACGACACAACGCACACGCGTGCGTGCGTGCGCGCGCGCACACACACACACACACAACTGCCATATCTGTGGGGGATCAGTTCTGGGATCCCCTGCGGATAATGAAATCCGCAGATAAGAGCATATACTCTTATCCAAGGATAATGGTAGTGGATGGGGTGCTGGGGTGAAAGCTTTTGCCCCCGACACCCCCCAAATGGCAAGGAGGGAATAAAGTCCCCCCGCTTCTCCTTGCTGCTCAGCAAGTTAAAAAAGAAAAAAACTTTATTCCCTCTATGCAGCCACAACCACCGCCAGCCAGCTGGGCCAGGAACAACAGCAAGGAAGGGAACAAAATAGAAATAAAACTTACCGCACTCCTCCTCCTCCTCCTCGCTACCGCCGTGGGCCTCTCAGCCACCCTCTGGAGGGGCAGAGTGGGGACTGGCCCGGCTGACCAACCAGCCCTTGAACTTCTGGGACCTGAACTGGAAGTGCAAAGTCCTCACCTCACCCCTCTGGAGAGTGTCTGGCTGGCCAGTGGTGCAGGGGAGGGGGGGGCTATCGCCATGCCAGGTACTCTCCGAAGGGGTGAAGTGGGGGCTCTGAATTTCCCATTCAGGTCCCGGGTGGCGGATCGGGTCCTGACCAGGAAATTCAAAGTCCTCACCCTTCTGGAGGGTAACTGGCTGGCCCGTGGCGGTGGCAAGGAGGAGGACAGCTGCGGAGATCAGTGGTAGTCAGCGGCATATAAGTTAAATAAATAATATTTGGGTAGTCAGCGGCATATAAGTTAAATAAATAAATAAATAAATAAATCCCCCCCTACTTGAAGCCCCCACCCCAACCCGCTGATCACCGACTGTGGATAACTGAATTTGCGGTTAGTGAATTAGCGGATAAGGGGTTCGTACTGTATATTTAGATAAGATGTTATGAACTGCAACTTTGCCTGGTAGGGAGAGTTGGAGATGTTGAAAGAGTTCCTGATTTAGGAAAATTGGATTGCTGTACAAATAAATAAATAAATAAATAAATAAATAAATAAATAAATAAATAAGCAAGCATGTAACTTTAAAAAAAACCTTACACTTTTGGGTCAGCAAAGTTATCATAATATTAATTTGCAGCTTTTTGTTTTTCCTGAAATGAAAATATAACTTAGCAGCTTTCCACATATTATCAAGTGCTCTACAGATGGTTGCTTATCTGTTTGGATTTTTAATTGACATTTTGCAGTTCTTAATTTACTTTTATAGCAAAACTTTCAATGTCATATGCAGTGAGATTTCTTTTAAACATTTGTAACAGGTGAAAGTAAATCAGTCATTTACTATATTTAGAACATCACTAGGTAATCAGTCATAGGCAGGAGGTAGCAGGTGGTAAGTAATGGCATGACCTGAAACATGTTTGAAGTGTAAGAACTAAGTTTTGCTTAGAGAACAAGTACCCGAATGGGTTTGGGGTTGAACAGGGACCTCGAGGGAGCCAAATTCTAGTGCTCACTCAGGCATGAAAGTCACTGGACGGCCTCTGCCACTGTCTTTCTCAGCCCGAACTTCCTCTTGAGTTTATTGGATTTTTGTTTGTTTGTTTTTGAAGACCATTACATTCTGTGAGCCTGTTTGGAAGTGGAAGCTGATAATTGCTACTGTTCCTGTCATTAGTGGTGGGATGCAGCAAATTAGAGTGACAGGCGAGGACGCAGGAGGTTGGGGTGTGTGTGTGCAGCAAATGAAGTTATCTTGGCACAGATCGGACACATACCGCTTTTTGAAGATCTTGCCTGTCTCAAACTTTGGCCCTCCAGATGTTTTGGGCCACAACTCCCACAGTCCTTTGTCACTGGAAATCTAAATTTAGAATTCTGGGAGTTGTGGCCCAAAACATCAGGAGGGCTGAAGTTTGGACATGCCGTTCTCTTGGGTTTGCCAGGAAACAGAAGCAGCGAAATCCCAGCAAAGTTGCCTGTGCCAACAGTAGTTTGGCGTAAAAGCGGTTGGCCTAGCCATTCATCTGGGGCCCTCGTGGAAACGGTGCTAGCTCAGAGGCCAGGAGGGAGCCAGCAAGATGGCAGGACTCCCCGTGTGGGCTGGCTGGGGTCAGGGAAAGGGCAGCCCCAAGAGTTCTTGGCATCTTCCCCTGGGCGGGAGAGCCCCCTCCATGAAATTGTGTGCAGTCACCCATTTCAGTTCGCAGAGGTCAGCAGGAGGAGTTTTCCCAGCTCAGAGACTGCTCCCCTGGCTTCAGCGTCAGACCTCGTGGGCCAAACGATTTTTGTTAAGGGTTAGATCCGATGGCTTGGCTCCAGAGGAGGAGACAGCTGGTGCCATGCATGCCATTCAAGCATGCATGGCCATTCGGTACAAGTGCCTCCCAAATGTCGATTAGGCAGGAAGCCAGGGCGCCCGTGCCTGCTGCCTCCTCTTGAGTTTGATTCTACTGGGAGGTACCTCCAGTTCCTCGCCCTTCTTCCTCTTGTGGCGGCACAGTTCAAGAGCTTGGAGGAGAGAGAAGGAGGGAGGGAGGGAGGAGGTGCTGAAACGAAACCTTCATAGCAGTGAAACAGCCCATAGGGCAGAAACGGTGAGACACATTAGCTGCTTCCACAGCTCGTAGAACAAACAAATCAATGGCAATTTTCTGGCAATTCAAAGCTTCTTAGTAAATTCTATAGTATTTTGCTAAATGAAAAAATGATTGATACATTGGTAAAAGATACTATGATAAGATGGGCAGAAAATTTCGGCTATCCTATTCATCTAAACAAATGGGACTCCTTGTGGAATACGGTTAAACTTTTTAAATCTATAGCCTTCAAGGAAAACTTGATGTTTTATAGATGGCATTTCTACCCCCACTGTTTATCTAAGATGTATAATTGCTCACCCAAATGCTGGAAATATAAACATGACAGTGGTACCTTCTATCATATGTGGTGGACATGTAAAGAGGCAAAGGCATACTGGATAATGGTAAAATTATTTTTAGAAAGATATTTGAAGATTAAGTTAGAGCTTAGACCAGAATTTTTTCTAATAAATATAGTAGATATTAATATCTCATATGACCAGAAATATGTACTTCATCATGTAATAGTTGCAGCAAGGATATTGTATGCGAAATTTTGGAAACAACCAGAAGTGCCAACAGAGAGAAACCTCCACAAAAAGATAAGAGAATGTATTGAAATCGACAGGCTCTCTGGTTTTCTAAAGGGAGACTACGAAGAGATTTCCAAAAAAAGATGGCAAGAAGTAGCAAACTTATTAGTACTGTGATACTATTTGGTGATTTGTTAATATGCTAAAATGTTATTTTTGACTTGATATACTCAATGGAATTTTTATAGTGTATTCCCCCCTCCTCCCCCACATTCTCCCCTTCTTCTCCCCAAAAAAACCGAATAAAATTACTTAAATAAAAAAAAGGAAACAATTGACGTGGCCCTTAGAAGTAGGACCATAAGCGCTTGCCAACCCATGGGGCTAGAATCATAGAATCATAGAGTTGGAAGAGACCTCAAGGGCCGTCTAGTCCAACCCCCTGCCATGCAGGAACCCCCATCACAATATTTCTGACAGATGGCCATCCAGCCTCTGTTTAAAAACCTCCAAAAAGGAGACTCCAACACCCTCCTTTGTGGCAGCATATTCCACTGCCAAACAGCTCTGTCATGAAGTTCTTCCTAATGTTCAAATCGAATCTCTTTTCCTGTAGTTTGAAACCATTGCCCCGAATCCTAGTCTCTGAAGCCATGGAAAACAAGCCTGTTCCCTCTTCAATATGACATCCTTTCAAATATTTAAACATAGCTATCATATCCCCCCTCAGTCTTCTTTTTGAAAGGCTAAGCATTCCCAGTTCCCTAAGCAGTTCCTCATAAGACATTTCCTCCAGACCCTCAACCATCCTGGTCACCCTCCTCTGCACCCACTCGTGGTTGTCAACATCCTTTTTAAACTGAGGCGCACAGAACTGGACACAGGACTCCAGGTGGGGTCTGACCAGAGCAGAATAGAGTGGTACTATCACTTCCCTTGATCTAGACACGATGCTTCTGTTGATGCAAACAATAATCGCATTGGCTTTCCTGGCCGCTGTGTCACACTGCTGACTCATGTTCAATTTGTGGTCCACCAAGACTCCCAGATCCCTTTCACAGGTACTATCCTCCAGCCAAGTAGTACCCTACATTTCCCTCTGTTGAAATCCATTTCGTTAGCTTTGGCCCAGCACTCTAGTCTGTCAAGGTCTTTTTGGATTTTCATCCTATCCTCTAGGGAATTTGCAGCCCCTCCCAATTGGGTATCATCTGCAAATTTTATTAGCATACTCTCTATTCCCTCCTCCAAGTCATTAATAAAGATATTGAACAGCACTGGACCCAGAACAGAACCCTGGGGCACCCCACTGGTCACGTCTCTCCAAGCTGAAGAGAGGCCATTTATGATCACCCTTTGGGTGCGATTAGTCAACCAATTACAAATCCACCTAACAGTAGCACTATCTATCCCACTTTCTACTAACTTCTTAGCAAGAATACCATGGGGAACCTTATCAAAGGCCTTACTAAAGTCCAGATAAACAATATCCACAGCATTCCCCTCATCCACTAGGCCTGTAATTCTATCAAAGAAAAAGATCAAATTAGTCTGGCATGACTTGTTTTTAAGAAACCCGTGTTGACTTCTTGTAATGACAGCATTGTTTGTTAAATATTTGCAGACTGCCTGTTTAATAATCTTCTCTAGGATCTTTCCAGGAATTGAAGTCAAGCTGACTGGGCGGTAATTATTTGGGTCCTCTTTCTTTCCCTTTTTGAAGATGGGGACAACATTAGCCCTCCTCCAGTCGATGGGGACTTCCCCTGTTCTCCAGGACTTCTCAAAGATTATTGCCAATGGTTCGGAAATTACTTCCGCCAGTTCTTTTAATATCCTTGGGTGTAATTCATCTGGCCCTGGAGACTTAAATTCATTTAATGTTTCCAGGTGTTCCTGTACCAGCTCTCTACCTATTCTATGTTGTAATTCCCATCCTGGAGTGGACTCCTTACTGGAGAGGGTTTTCTCTCCATCAAGATCCCTTTCACCTTGGGCCTCATAATCACCTGAAGGATTTCGAGGGAGTCCTGTACTGAATGTATCCCCTGCCCCCATGTTAGATAAAAGGCTGCATTGTGATCTGTTTCATTGATGCTCTCAATTTATGATCTAAAAGTTGTCACTTTTGTCCCCCATTTTGTAGAGAAGGGAAATAAAGCCCTTCTATAAAACTGCAAGGAAAAACCCTGCAAGGGTTTGGGGTGTTCCTCGCCCGCCTAGTGAGCCCTGCATAAGTATCTATTTGGATCAGAATCGGTGGGGGGGGCAATGCAATCGTCTGAGCCCGTTCCAGGCGTTGAACTCCAAACGGTTTAATAGGATACCATTGAAATATCTTTGGTCTTGTTCTCTTCTTGACCCTTCTGAAAGCCAGACATCTTGGCTGGCCTGTGTGTTCCTTCCATGCAATGGTCTTCTCTCTGTCAACAGAAGCTATTTATTTAGTTCTTCCTTTTTCCTAATTTGAGTTCTTCTCCCCGCTCCCCTGCTGTTCTCCTGCTTCCTCTGTGTTTCATTCCTGTATCTTTCTTATTTAGACCAGCTGGAGGATCCAGTAGCAAGCTTGTAGGACCCTTCAGTAACCTGATGGTAAGTGCACTTGTGTGCTTGGCTCAGGCTCTTCACAGGTTCTAGATGCAGTTTTGACAGCCAGATTGTCCTTGTTAATCCGTACAGAGAGGAAGAGGACGGCAACCTTTTGTCATCACAACACAGAATCTCAAAGTCATGTTGTAACAGCTGCTACAGAAAGCCAGTCTGGAGAGTCTTTTAGTGGCTCTTATAACAGCTCTCTGTGTTAGGAAATGAGAAGCTCGGTGGCTTTGTGTTTGGTTTTCTAACGTTACTTGCCCACTGTTACTTTTAAAAAACAAATATTTCAGTCTTCCTGCTCCTTCGCATACTCAAAGCCATGACATGCGAAGAGTTATCCCTTTCCCCCCCCCTTGAATGACCAGAATGCCAAGTCAAGACAGGAAATTGATTTGTCTAATATTTTATTTTGTTCAAGTACCAGGACTCCCCCACAAGAGCCTGTTGGAACTACTGTGCCAATTGACTGGGACTGCACTGCATTGTCTCCCAAGTCAAGTCAAGTTTATTGCGGTCATATGACCCATATCTGCAATTATACAGTAAAGGCAAGAAAAAAGCAAAGAGAAGTACTAATAAATAGGAGCATCAGGGGAATGGGTGGCCGAAATGATCTCTGCTCTTTTTCGAATGGCAGCTAGAAAGAACTTTGCAACCTGTGCTGTAACATGTGAGTTCTTGTCTATTAGACAGTATTGAACTAACCACTTGGAAGGGTGGCCTTGGAATTTATTCAACAATGGACAAATTAGGGTATTCCTAATTTGTTCATAAAGTGGACAAAATAAAAGCACGTGCTGAAGAAACTCAGGGGCCTCGTTTCCACATGGGCAAAATCTCTCTTGGCGTGGTATTCCCTGGAACCTACCCTGGAGCAGTGCTGAAGGCAGCACATTCATCCTGGCCAGCATAAAGGCCCTGCAGGCCTGTGCTGAACAGAGTGAGGTTAGGTAAACTGCAGGAGTCCTATATGATGGGAAAACACCTTGTGACAAAGGGGAGCAGTTTCTGTGTGCCTGCGAAAGGAGTTCCTGCCTTTCTATGTCACATAACCTCTGGGTGAGAATTCTTAGGGCCTGTTTCTGCCCTAGCATCAGGATATATTCAAGAGGGATACCTATGGACCTAATTTTTTGTTTAATGGAGAATTGCCACTGGCTTTGATAGGAATCAACCAGCATGTTATACACATACCCCAGTTGGTCTGCGCAGAAATGTAATCTGAGCCAAAACTTTAAAGTCTGAATCCAAGCAGACGTTTCCAGGTGACCTACTCCTACTTCAAGGCACAGGACTGCATAGGCTATACAGTTAGGGACCCCTAAGATTCGACGCAAGAACATGGATTGAATTCTTTCAACGTCGTGGTTATATGCATTAATCCAGATGGGGATGCCATATAATAATTGTGCCCTTGTTTTTGCATGAAAGACCCGTATGGCTGAAGGAATATAGCGTCCTCCACTCCTATAGAAAAACGGCCACTGCAAGCGAGCTACATTTTGCAAGGTTAAGGGCATAGTTTCGATGGGCTACCCAGCTCATATTATATCTAAAGGAAATCCCCAGATACTTGCATTCTTAACCTGCTCCAGGATTTCATTTTGTAGGGACCAACGCATTCTTTTCCACCTCTTTGAGAACACTAGGATCTTTGATTTTTGGCCTTGATGGACAGACAATTATTGTCAAAGTTGCAAAGGCAGTTATAAGCCTCTTTAGGCCCAATTGGGTTAGAGACAGAACTGCAGCGTCATCTGCATACAGGAGTAATGGGATTTGCTGAGGGCCAAGCTTGGGGGGATGGCCTTGGACTTGTTTTAGAGAATCACGCAAATCATTAATGAAAAGGTTAAATAGACAGGGTGCCAAGATACATCCCTGTTTAAACCCCTTATTATCCAGGATCGTATCAGATAATTTACCAGTAGGTCCATAACGAACCTGGCAGCTCGTATTAAGATACAACATTTGAATAAGAAACGGCAATCTCCTGTCAATTGGGGACTTTTCCAATTTGGCCCACAGTAATTTCCTTTAGATTGAATCAAAGGGCCCTTTTAGATAGAAAAAAGCTACATTGTCTCCCAAATTAGGTGCCCTTGAAGCTCAGTTGGTAGAAGACACTTGCTTTTAGAATGCCTTTTTCTGGCCACTGTACAAATTTGGGACAGGCTATGTTGGGAACAAGTGGCTGGTCCTTCTCTTGAGCCAGGAAACTGGTGAAGCTGTCTTTTCATTTTGAAATTCCCTCTTTTAAGATACCCCGGGGTGCTGAAAATCCAGCTCCAGTTGGATTTGCACATGTCTTGCTCACGTGTAGATTTATGCAACAGCTTCCCCCACTGTGGGAGGGGGGGTCTTGGTTGCTCTTCTAGAGCTTAATGGGAACCTCAGTGCCTGTTCAGCATCACCTCCTGTCCCTCTTATGTTCTACTTTTCCATTTCCCTCGTGTCAAGTCAGCCAATTTTCTCTGCAGGAAAAATAGTCTGATTTCTGCTAAATTCACACAGAAGCATGCTTTGTTTGCTTCTGCTTTCTTTTCTCTCCCCTGCTTCTCTCTCATTTACTCTCTGTCTCACACACACTCCTAATCAGTGCAGTTTCCATGTTTTATTCTGCCACTAATTTCACATGTTGCAGAGTTTGGAAACCTTTCATGCCTTGCTTTTTGCTCTTCTGGCCGTTCCTGTATCCACGTTCCAAAGGGCAACTGTTTGATGAAGCAGGGATAGTAGAGAGGGTGATGAGAGGTAGATGAGAGAAATTGTTAGGAGGGCCAACACTTTTCTACCTCAGCTCCCACAAATAAAAAGAAAACTTTCACAAACTCGGGAGCCCTGAAACAGTCCAGGCAGAAAAGAGTTGATGGTCTCTCCATGCCACCTCCAGTGTCTGATCAAGTCGCTCTAAAATTACATTGGGTCTCAAGTTGTCATCTTGGCTGTTTTTAGTAACCAGGAGCAGCTGTTGGCCAAACCGCTTCTTCCAGGGTTAATTCTGTGCTAAGGTCATGCAGGCCTCATTCCGGAGCTTCCATTAGAAATGAGAACTTGCTTCAGAATTGAATGCTCAGGTGTGAGTTTAGAACCTTTCACCCTTTTTCTTTCTTTTTTAATGGCATTTACTTATAGTTTTCAAACATACAAACAAACAAAAAAGAATATAATGCGAAAAGGAGAAAAAAAACCAATGGAACATTTCTTGTCTTCTCAAGCAAAATATGCATCTCATCATAGTAATATCTATATATATCTTTGATCATTAACTATTTCAATTCCACATAAATTAAACAGGGAACTTAGTTTGACTTGTAATATTAATCTAGAAATTTATAGAAATCATGCCATCTTTCATCAAAATCTTTGTAATGTCCATTTGGTTTCAGTAATGCTGAGATCTTGTCCATTTCTGCACAGTTCAACATCTTCATAATCAACTGGTCTTTGTCAGGAATCTTGTTTGTCTTCCATAGTTGTGCATACAACATTCTAGCTACAGTTTTTTTACCATCACCAATATTTTGTTGTATATATAAAAAAGCTCTGGTTTTAACTCAATATAGTTTGTAAAATAAATTTTTGTACCATACACCTCTTACACGTCCACCACATATGAAGATCCCTGCCCTATGTTATATTTCCAACAAACATCGGATATTTTATACATTTTAGCCAGTTTATCAGGCATTAAATACCACCTATAGAACATTTTAAAAGATTTTCTTAAATGTTGTTGACTTGGTAATTTTAATATTAATTTCCCATAATTTTTCCCATTCAGCCAACTGAATTTCTAACTTAAGATCCTGTGCCCAAATTATCATACATCCTTTTATTATCACATCTTCTACCTGTCTAATTAGTAAACAACTATAAAAAAATTAATAAGCTTTTCATTAGGGGAAACATGATTTTATCCAAGTCAACTTCTTGATTTGAGAAGCTATATTGCTTTTTATCATTCCTAAACCAAGATTTCATTTGCATTTCTAACCACCAATCTATTCTAAATCCTTGTCGTTGTAGTTTTTCTTTTGATTTTAGTTTTAATTTTTCTTTTCACTGAGCCTCGTGGCGCAGTGGTTAAATGCCTGTACTGCAGGTAAAACTGTGCTCACGACCTGGGGTTCAATCCCAGGTAGCAGGCTCAAGGTTCACTCAGCCTTCCATCCTTCCGAGGTCAGTAAAATGAGTACCCAGCTTGCTGGGGGGGCAATGTGTAGCCTGCACACTGTAATTAAATTTGTAAACCGCCCAGAGACTACTTAAAGTGGTATGGGGCGGTATATAAGCAGAACACTTTGCTTTTTAACAAGCCTTTCTATCCCAGAGGTTTTCCTGCCTGTGTTATAGAAGGGTTTTGTATGTGCCAGTTGTGGGGAGACCCAGAGTGGCTTTGCTGTATAGATAGAGTTCTTCAATGAGCCCCAAACCCACAATGTCCCTTAAACAATGATTTCTTTTTTAAAAAAAAATATCTATCCATCCCACCAGTTGACTCCTGAGTGGCTCATTTGTTTTCCCCAATGGCATTAAAAAAAACAAGCTCCTTTGAAGAGGCCTGTGTGGGAGCTCAGTCTGGGAGGCCTCGTGGCCATGTGGAAGCCTGTCCCCAAAGTCAAGGTGGAAAGCTGTAGGCCAGCAGTGAGGGCCCTTCCTTCCCCTGTGGTTGAGCGGGTGGCGAAGGGGCTTTCAAAGCAACAGTGACCTTCGCTCTCCCCCCACACACACACACACCACCTGATTGGAAGCATGCACTCTTCTTTGAATGCCCAAGCGATTTCCTTGCCAAGGGCTTTTGAAATTGGGCCAAAAGCTAGATGAGGCCAAGGGCCACCACACTCTTGCCTCCACCACGAACCTTTTTAGAGACCGAGGGCCCAAACTGCAATTCAAAACCCATTTTTCGCCAAGTGCCCCCCCCACAGCCATTTAACCTGAATCCAGGTGGCTGGGAAGGGGCGATGCCGGGTGCCCACAGAAAGGGCTTGTTTGAGGGCCACTTTTGGCACCTGTGCTGAAGGTTCGCCAACCCTGCCCTAGAACGCATGGTGTATGTTGTGTAGAGATTTCCATACAGCTAGGAGAGGGAAGTTGTGTGGTTTTGAAATAGGCAGATGGAACTCGGAAGCAGCACAACTTGTCCCATGCTCATGGAGGGCAGGAAGGCACCTGAGATGCTCCCAAGGGCAAGTCAGACGCTCCGTTTAACATCCACAGAAGACCCTAATGGAGATGGTGTGATGCCAAGGGAAAGAACTAGTCCGTGAGAGGTTTTCCGGGAGAGTGTGATTTCCAGCCTAGGTTCTCATAGAATCATAGAGTTGGAAGAGACCTCAAGGGCCATCTAGTCTAACCCCCTGCCATGCAGGAACCCCATCACAATATTTCCGACAGATGGCCATCCAGCCTCTGCTTAAAAACCTCCAAAGAAGGAGACTCAATCATCCTCTGCGGGAGCATATTCTACGTGTATCAAAATCCCTGGGCCTTCTTGGGGGAATGGTCTCAAACTACAGGAAAACTCGGGGAAATGGTTTCAAACTACAGGAAAAAGAGTTTCTATTTGAACATTAGGAAGGATGTCATGACAGTTACAGCTGTGCGGCAGTGGAGTCTGCTGCTACAAAGGAGGGTGGTGGAGTCTCCTTTGGAGGTTTTTAAGCAGAGGCTGGATGGCCATCTGTCGGAAATATTGTGATGGGGTTCCTGCGTGGCAGGGGGTTGGACTAGATGGCCCTTGAGATCTCTTCCAACTCTATGATTCTATGACTCTCGGTCCTTGTGCCTTCGATCTCTTGACATCTTAGGATGGACCCTGAAAACAAAACAAACCAGTCTCTGAAGTCCCATTGGGATTTTACACATTCGTGCCTGAAGTAGCAGCAGTGAATTGCCATGAAATAATGGCATACCTGTCACAGTCCTGGTTGCATGCCTGCCACGTGACTGGACACAGGAACATACCCACCACCTTCTTAATTGTTGGCAATTCACCTCTGCAACGTTCAGTGTTTCATTTAACACCCACCTAAATTGGCAGTAGGATTCTGGGCAGCAATTTAGTTTTCCTAGCTCAAAACTGATTGGCCAGCACTTTTTAAAAGTGCTGGTAGGTTCCCTCACTTTTGGTTCATTTCCAGGACATGCGATCCCTGGGATAGAACAAAAGTGGAGCTTGCTGCTTGCATTTCCCATGCGGTTTCAATTCCCCAATATCATCAGTGGCTTAGACGGAAGCTCAGCCACACAGTGATGCTGGGAAATGAAACACATCTCTTCTCTGCTTCTTGGGGTGGGGGGCAGAGGGAGGAAGCGAAAGAGTTACAAAAGCCAATTAAACATTGAAGGCTTTCTCCCGGATCAGAAGGGGGCAGGATGAAGCGAGGAGGGGATTTTAATTTACAATAAAACCTAGAATTCACAAGTACCTTGTTCCACGAGTGTTCTGCAATATGAGCAAACATTTCTTTTGCTTGGGTCCCTTTGGGGAGAAAGGCGGCATAAAAATTGTTGTTGTTAATAAATTTTAACTTGATAAATCTTGCAATATGACCACTTTAATATGTCACATGATCACAACTGAGCGCATGGTTCTTCTCACTCCCTGTGGGATTGTGGGTGATGGTCTCCCGTACTCGCTCTCAGGCCTTGGTGTTTGGCAGAAATCAGTGCTTTTTCAGAACTTTGTAAGGTGCCCACAATTGGCACAAGTGTATTTTTCCCCCCACTCCAAAGCACCTGCGGGCAATCCTTGGCTTTTCCATACTAGCGTCATCCTTAGGAGGCATTGCTTCCTTCTAGGTCAGGCTGGCAGCAAATTGAGGCCCTTTCCTCAGCTGCCTTATTGCCTGTTACATTAAGTACAGTATTTGACAAGAGTGTATCAATACGTTGTTTTATTTTTCTTTGTTTTCTTTATTTTCTTTGTTATTTTGCATTATTCTACAGTGTTGTAATCATTTTTATATGAATTATTTTTGAGCTGTAGAACTAATCTGAGTTTCCATTATTTCTTACGGGGAAATTTGCTTTGATATACAAGTGCTTTAGATTAAGAGCATGTTTCTGGAATAAATTATGCTCGCAAACCAAGGTTTTACTTTATTTTGTTTTCTGAAGGGAGGAGGGTGAAATGGGCTCTCTCGAGCTGCATCTGCCATGTGGACGCTGGAAAAGGTCCCGTGGCAAACTGGACCTCAACCACATCTTTCATGACCGTAGGTAGCCATTGAGCTAACCCGATAATGTATATTTGAAATTGCAGTTGCAGTAAGTGGATGTCAATGTGATCTGTTTCCTCTTCTGCCTGTGTTTCCCCAATAAATACAGAACCCCAAGGGTGGGTCCACATCAGAGGGTCTTGCCTTCATCCCAATTTGTGTACCTTGATAAAACTGGCAAATTTGGCTAGTCTTTGCTCACTCCGTGCAATGGATTCCCTGCTGATGAAGGAGCGAGTTCCAGTTCCCAGGTGTTTGAGTGTGTGTGCTCTCGGGCATGCTCGGATGAAGAATTGCCCTTGTGCATTTTTAGAAATGCAGTCTCTCGGTCAAGGCATTTCCTTCCATGAGCCAAACTGGAAAGAACCAGGTGGAAGGAGAGGGCCTTCTCTTTGGGAGAACCTCTCTCTTGCCCTTGACAACTCTCTGTGTGTATGTGCGTGCATGCACGTGCGTGCACTCACTCATGTGTCTGTTTCCAGCAATGTCAAATTGAGGTGTGTTGCAAGGGTCTGCATTTGACTCACTTAGTGGGTACCAGTTGTGCAAAGAAAGGTGGGATAGAAATATTTTAAATAAATTAAATGTTCCTCTTTTTCAACTTTTTTTTCAAATTGAACAGTAAAACAGCTACTAAATAAATATGCAAGTATTCAACCCTATACAAAATTTGCATCTAATAAAGAGCAAGTGATGGCTCAAATGATGACTGTATTTTTCACTCTAAAAGACGTTCCTGACCGTAAGATGTCCCTAGTTTTTAGAGGAGTAAAACAAGAAAAAATGTTTAGCCTAAGGTTTCCTAGTGGGGGATTCCTGGCTGCAAAAGGGGAGGGCAGAGGCTCCATGGAGGAGACCTCCTTGCAAATGAGGTGATTTTTGACCGGGGAATCCAAGCTGCAAAAGGGGAGGCTTGCAAACGAGGTGATTGGAATTGCGGAATCCTGGCTGCAGCAGGGGACGGGAGAGGCTCCGTGCAGGTATCACAGATTTTCATTTAGAAATAGAAGGTTCTCTAGCCTTTCAAAAAAAAAAAGGCCAAGAAAAAGTGTAGTCAAGTATAGGCCTGCTTTCTCAGTTCGTGTTCTCAAGGGATACATTTTTTATGGAATTCACATTATGAAACTTCTTCCTTCTCTTTGTTTGCCTAGAAGCACTACCATAACATTGATAAATACATGAGTAGTAGTCACCCGTGGATAGGCAGCACCAGGAGCATTTAGCTCATTGGTTTAGGTCTTTGGCTGGAGAACCAGAGGTCACGAGTTGGAGGGCGGGACTCCGCAGTCCGCTGTATTTCTTCCAGCTCTGTCGTCCAGCTCATACTTATTACTTGTGGCAGTTCTGTTAGTGATTGTATTTGGGGACGAGTGTCTTCTCTGTAACATCATGATGCTATTTGGATGATGTGTGTTTTTTTAATTTCTGCACAATATGCTGCCTATAGAGAAATAGATATCTGATATGCAACCACAGATGAACCTCAGAGGTGACGTGGCTCTCTGAGGCTCCTGTGTTGCGGCTGAGAACTGATGTGCATGGATGTGTTCGCTGGAGAACGGCATTATAAAGCCCTTCCACTGGGTCTGCATGGCTGTGTGTATTCTGTGGACGTGGGGATTTAACTGCTGGACCTTAAAGTGCACAATTACACCATAAAAGATAGAGAAGAATTCTTCCATTGAGTTTCCTGAAAAGACATGTTTCCTGCAAACAAATGGCCTCGTGTAATACAGTGGATTGTCGTCCAAATGATGAGGAAATTCCAAGGTTAAAAAATAACAGATGGCTGGAGGAACTTGCTTAAGATGAAAGACCTAGTATGCAACGAAAGATGAAAAATTGGATGGGTTCCCCAGTTGCACCTCTTTCGTTTCTGCTCTTTCCTAGAACAGAGAGGATGGGAGAGGCCTAGAAGGCCATTCATTTCAAGTCCAACCCCTCTACAAGCACCTTCTCCAGAGATACCCAGGACAGCCCATAATGAACAAACAAGATATACGCACTGCACCCACAACAAAAGATAGCACATATAAAGGATAAAATGCAATAAACAACCCAGGTAGTTCTACCTTGCAAACATTACCATGCAATGGATGCTTACCACCTAAGTGGTGGGATAGCAGTTTCCTGCATGAGATGGATTATCCAGAATCATTTCAGCCTGGCTTCAAGCCTGGTTATGGGGGTGGACACGGAATCTTTGGTCATCTTTGCGGATGACCAGGGCCAGGAATTAGACTGGGAGAGGTGTCCCTGCTGGTACTGCTGGACCTCTTAGCAGCTTTCAGTTCCATTGACCATGATCTTTCTGCAATGAGTCTTGGAGACACTGTCTCACCATTTCCAGTGACGAACTCAGAAAATGGTGCTGGCAGGGATACCTGCTCAGTGTCATGGCCAGCATCCCTCAGGGTTCTTTCCTGTCCTTGATGTTATTTAATGTTAGCAATTATGCAACCACTGGGAAGGCTTCTCTGGAATTTTAGAGTTTGGTGCCACCAAAATGTGGATTATACTCAACTCCCTCCTTTGGGAATGCCCTGATGCAAATGGTGAGCCATCTCTGTGTGAGACAGAATGCTGGACTGGATGGGCTGGGGCCGCTTCCAGCAGCAAGGCTGAACTTATGTTTCCGCAGAATTCCAAGAAAGCTGTTTCTATTAGCAACTAAAGTCTGTCACCAGTAGCGGAGTAGATGAAGGCAAACAGATATCTTATTCATGTGGGAACGAACCACATAGCCGAGAGCAACTTTGAAGAGGTCACGTTAGATTTTGAAGCCCTGGGAAAGAAACTTAACGTCTTTGGGGCCTAGATAGTTTTCTCATCCATCCTTCCAGCACTTGAAAGAAGATTAGAAAGGGAAAGGGAAATATTCCGGTTGGATGACTGAGGTGGTGTCCATGTGAGGGATTTGGTTTTGGGGAACATCTTTTGGAAGGCAGGCTCCTAGCAAGAGATGGCTTTTCCTCTTAACAAACTCTGGGAAGGATGTGTTGGGTCCAGAGGAGGGCGATCAGGATGATTTAGGGTCTAGAAGAGATGTCTTATGAGGAACGGCTTAGGGAACTAGGAATGTTTAGCCTTTCAAAAAGAAGGCTGAGGGGGGATGTGATAGCTAGGTTTAAATATTCAAAAGGATGTCATATTGAAGAGGGAACAGGCTTGTTTTCCATGTCTTCAGAGACTAGGACGCAGGGCAATGGTTTCAAACTACAGGAAAAGAGATTCCATTTGAACATTAGGAAGAACTTCCTGACAGTTAGAGCTGTTCAGCGTAAGTGGAATATGCTGCCCCAAAGGAGGGTGGTGGATGGCCCTTGAGGTCTCTTCCAACTCCGTGATTCTATGATTCTATGAGATCATGAAGAACTTCATTAGGAGGGCTTTAAACTGAACTGGAAGCAGGAGGGAAGAACGAGCACTAATGGCAGTGTTCATGAAAATATACAAAAAAAATGCAGGCCACAAGTCACACAGTCTCTAGTGTCTATACCATGGGTCTGCCACTTGGACCCGTTTCCGATGGAAAAAAAAACTGGGAGCTGCAAAACCATTGCAACATTTAAAACAAATATATACAACCGCCGCCACCTTTCTCGCTGTTCCGCCTCAGCAACCGGGCGCCGGGCCAGCCGCCGTTCGAGGCTCCGTGAGGCGATGACCCATGCTCCGGGCCTACCAGCGCCGCCGCCGCCACCACGCTCCGCAGCCGGAGGCGAGGGAGCGGCGCCCGCCTCAGCGGTTGAAAGGACGGGCCTGCGACCCCGCGGCTGGTCCCTTTTTTTGGAAGCCTATCTCCACACACACACACACACACACACACTTCTTGCAGCCGTGGTGTGTGTGCGTGTGTGGGCAAAGTTTGGCTTGTGAAGGAGACGGAGGGAAGGGGCGGGGGATGCGACACACACACACACACCCTTCTTGCAGCCGTGGTGTGTGTGTGTGTGTGGGCAAAGTTTGGCTTGTGAAGGAGACGGAGGGAAGGGGCGGGTGATGTGGCGGAGGCCCGGCCAGGCGCTGCGGTCGCCCCGTCGCCTTCCAAGGGACACCGAGGCTGAAAGCAGCGGGAGGGCGAGTGGCGCGCCGGGCCATCGTGGATCTCCCCGGTCCGCTCCTCCATTCCGTTTTCGGACCCCCTTTTTGTCCGTCCAGGCTGCCGCCGCCACCACCACCACCACCACGAACCGACCTGGCTGCTTGGGCCTGGCCGCCGCCGCCTCCCCTCGCCCTTTTCCCGGGTGAGCGCGGCCATTGTGGCCGCTTCCCCCTCGCCGCCGCCGCAGCCTCCGCGGTGGCGGGAGGAGGGGGAGGAGGAGAAAAGGGGTGGGGGTGGGGGGCTGCGCCTGTGCTTTTGAATGCCTCTCATCAGGCAGCGTGGCTTAGCTTGTAACCCTTCGAGGCGCGCGAAGGCCCCGCGGAGGAAAAAAAACGGCAAAGACAAAACGGGGTGGGGGGAGGGAGAGAGAGGCGGGCGCTTCTAGGAAGCTGGCAGAACGTTCCCGGGAACCGCCGCGCGCCAGGCTGGATTACTCCTCCTCCTCCCTCCTCCCCCCCGCCGGCTCTTTGGCCGCTTCCTCAAAAAGGAGGAATCCCGGATCACGCGCCGGGGTCCAGGCAGCGGCGGGAAGGTGGGAGCACGCGCACGTGCACTCTCCTCCCTCCCTCTCTCACTCTCTCTGCCCCGCCATCCTTTCTCAGCAGCAGCCCGGGGGGGGGGAACATGTCGGCGGGTGAAAAAAATTAACCCCTTCCTCGCTGGGCACGGGCAGTATTTTTTATTTTAAAGCCGCTCCTTTGGGCCAAACAGCGGCCTAAAGCCATCCTTCTTACTTGGCTCCCTCCCTCCCGCTTCCTTCCTTCCTTCCCTCCCTCCCCCCCCCTCCCGACATACACACCTCCCGGAGCCGCGGCAAAGGTTCCAAAGAGCCGCATGCGGCTCCGGAGCCGCGGGTTGCCGACCCCCGGTCTATACTGTACTTGAATGCGAGGAGTTTAAGAAACAAGAAAGAAGAACTGGAAACCAGGTAGAGCCTTCCAGGGAGTCCTTTAGAGGAAAGGCAGGATCCGTTCTCAGTCACGGGCCATACAAGATCGGGCTCAAGGGACAGGAAGCCCAGTTTCTGCTGAATGTCAGGAAAAACTTCCTAACTGTTAGAGCAGTACTGCCGTGGAACCCGTGGCCTCAAGGGGGAGGTGTGGCGTGCCCCAGTGCCCCAGTGCTGTGGAGGCATGCAAGAGGAATAAATCCAGGCAACAAACCAATTGGCAGATTTCCATGATTTGTATTCCTACCTCAAGGCAAGGGGGTTCGACTCAGTGGCAGAGACCCCCCTCCCAATTCATGATTCTGTATTTTTAAATGTGTTTATATTTTTTATCATTTTGATATGATGGTTTTAATGATTATTTGTTTGATTTTAATAGCTATGCTGTTTTTAATTCTTTTTCTTTTAATGATTTGTGAGTTGCCTTAAGTCCCACTTTGGGGAGGAAGGTAGCATAAGAATGCAATAAAATAAACCCAAAAGCCATGTAAAACAAATAGATGTGGTGTTTTCATATTTGAAGTTCCTGCTTCTGTTGATTTTGTGTACAGTACGTCCCTTCAAGAGCTGCCTAGATGCCCTAAGCACACCCAATCTCGCCTGATTTTGGAAGCTAAGCAGGGTCGGCCCTGGTTAGAACTTAGATGGGCGACCACCAGGAAATACCAGATGCTGTAGGCGCCTGGAGTAGGAACTGGCAAGCCACTCCAGTATTCCTGCCAAGAAAACTCCATGGACATGGAGTCATGAAGAGTCGGTCAGACTGTAACGACACAACGCACGCACACACACGTCCCTTCAAACATTGTGTCTTAATTTTAGAAGCATTCTCCTCCTCCTCCTCCTCTGAAGCCAGCTGGTTTTCTGAATCCTCTTTTCTCTCCACTCTTCTTGCTTTGTGTATTTGCGAGATCTATAAAACCTTCCTACCAAGTGGGATGTGCTCAGCGTTCCAAGTGGGCTGAGCAATCTGCAAAGGGTGCTGGGTGATGCAGAAATTGGAAAATTGAACATTTTTATACCCTCATAATGTGATGATTTCAGCTAGATGTCAGTAGATAAACGACTCTTTCTGGGTTGTGTTTTTGAGTCTTTGTACAATAATACTTTAAAGCAGCTTTCTTCCAGATGCTGTGGAACTTAGCTCCCATTTCTCCCAAATAACATTGACCATCTTGGCTGGAATTAATGAGAGCAACATTTTAAATTCTTTTTAGGCAGCATCACCATGGGAAAGGCTAGATCAGTGTTGGTGAACCTATAGTATGGGTGCCAAAGGTGGCACTCGAAGGAGCCCTTTCTGTGGGCACCCGATATCGCCCCTTCACAGCCACCTGTATTCAGGTTTAAATTGCTGTATTGGCACCTTGCCAGAAAAAAGTGGGTTTTGAATTGCAGTTTGGGCACTCGGTCTCTAAAAGGTTCACCATCATGGGGCTAGAGTGGTGCCGTGGCGTCATTTCCAGTATTACTTGATGACATCCATTATACACTCGCGGGAGAATTGTTCTTTGAAGATTTCTTACAAGGGAAAGCCAACATATTAAATAAAGCAAGACTTATGTGACTTATTTGGATCTTTTCAGGAAAGAAAAAATCTCAGGAGGCAAAAAACAAAGGGAAGAAAATAATAGATAAGAAGCCCAATGATTCTTTGGATTTAGCTCCTGCTGACATGAGGGAGTCCAGAGAAGGTAAGTGTGTGCGAAGTGGTCGGTGGGGGTGGGGTAGGCCCTTTCCGTCACTGAGCACACCAGGCTTGTGTGTGCTGGGGGGACCCCCGCCAGCCAACCAGCCTTCTTGGTGGAACCTGATGATATGTAAGCATCACCATCCTTATTGGAGTGGAGGATGAGCATAAGTCACAGAAAGTGCAGGAAACGTAGAGCTGAAGGACTAAAGAGATTCTCTCTCTCTCTCTCTCTCACACACACACACACACAGAGAGAGAGAGAGAGAGAGAGAGAGAGAGAGAGAGAACAAGAACATAAGAGGAGTCCTGCTGGACCAGGCCAAAGGCCCATCTAGTCCAGCTTCCTGGATCTCCCAGTGGCCCCACCAGATGCGTTTGGGAGCGCACGAGACTAGATCTCTGTCTCCTGATCCCACTCCCCTGCATCTGGCCCTTGAAGTACCCTAGTTTTAAGCCTGGAGATTACACATCTCCATCATGGTTTGTAACCTGTGTTGGACTTTTCCTCCAGGAATCTGTCCAATTCCCCTTTTGGAGGCATCCAGGCCAGATGCCATCACCCCATCCTGTGGCAGGGAGTTCCACAGACTAACAACACGCTGGGTAAAAATACATATATATTCTTTTGTCTGTTCTTACTCTCCCAGCCCTCCATTTGAGTGGCTGTCCCCTAGTTCTGGCATTTTGTGAGAGGGAGAAGAGCGTCCCTGTATCCACTTTACTCATGCCCTACACACACACACACAAATGCATTAATTATGTATTCCACATTCCTCCCAGTAAGATCAACATAGCTTTTCTCGTGTCTTTAAGACCCTGTGAAATATGTAGGCTAAGTATGCAGGAACTGGAATCTGGTTCTTTTAAGTTCCATTCCAATTGCTTCATCACACTGGAATGCCTGGTTTTATGGCTGGTTTTTATATTTTAATGTTTTAGAATTAAGTATGAATGGCACAAGGGGACAATCCGGTCATTAAATAAATAAATGAATAAAAATACTCTTGCCTCGGGCCAGAGACCATTTTTACAGAATTTACAACGATACAAGTTCAGATCTGAAATGGTAAAAAAAAAAGGCAATATTACTTTCCAAATAGCAGCTGTGCAACTATGGTTGGAATGTCTCTCTACATCTTTTCTATGTTTTCTCCTTTTTTTAGGCCATAAACAGAAGGACGAAATGCCCTCTGTTTCAGCAGTGCTGTCACTGGAACAGACAGCTGTGATTCAGGAGATGGTGAATCAAGACATGTTTCCGGATTTGGTGATCTCCACTTCTGACGTTGAGCCAACTATAACGCCTGAGGACAATTCGGGGACAAGAACAGGTGCATCGGACGGCTTGGAGGAGCAGCAGGAGGAAGAGGAGGAGGAGGAGGGATCTGAAGGAGGAGAGGATCAGGAAGCAGATATCAGGAAAGAAGAGGAGGAGGAGGAGGAGGAGGAGGAGGAGGAGGAGGAGGAAGAGGAGGAGGAAGAGGAGGAGGGGGGGGAAGAAGACGTTGCCTTGCCGAAAGAAAGTCCAGATGTGAAATCCGTTGCCACGTGTGAGGACAGGCTGGGATCTGTGGAGGAGCAGAGCAGCCTCTCGGAAGATTCTCCCGAAAGCTCCCCCAAGAAGAAGCCTTCGGTGAGATTCCCCAAAGCGAGAGGCACATCCAACGGAAGCATCCAGGGAGCCTTTATGTTCCCCTGCCAGCACTGCGAGAGGAAATTTACCACCAAGCAGGGCCTCGAACGCCACATGCACATCCACCTTTCGGCAGTCAGCCACACCTTCAAGTGCCGCTACTGCGGCAAGGCCTTCGGCACGCAGATCAACCGCAGGAGGCACGAGCGTCGCCACGAGGCTGGGCCCAAAAGGAGGCCCTTCCTCCTGCTTCCCTCGGCCCAGCCGCCCGGAGGAAGCGGGCCCAAGAACCAGAGCCCTGCCGGAGAGGAGGCTCCAGAGGAAGCCAGCGCCCGGCCGGGTACCGCCCCCGCCGCTGCCGCCCCCGCTGTGGATCCGGAGAAGAAGGTTCCTCGAGAAACACGGAACCCTCCTCCTGCCGAGGAGAGCAAGGAGCCCAAGGAAACGCACCCGTGCAAATACTGCAGGAAGGTTTTTGGAACCCATACCAACATGCGGAGGCATCAGCGCAGGGTCCACGAGCGCCACCTCATCCCACGGGGGGTCAAGAGGAAGCCCGAGGAGCCCCACCTCCCGACAGAGCAAACCCTGCCAGCCCCAAATGCCTACGTAGCCAGCACGGACCTTGAGGAAGAGGGCGAGACTGACGACGTGTACATCATGGACGTTTCGAGCAACATATCTGAGAACCTCAATTATTACATGGATGGCAAAATCCAGTCTAACAGCACCACGAGCAATTGCGACGTCATTGAGGTGGAATCCAGCTCCACAGAACTCTATGGGATCAACTGTTTGGTTAGTCCTGTCACCGTGGAGATCGCCCCTAACGTAAAGGCAACCCCAGTGCATTTGGCTGAAGCATCGAAGGAGTTGCCAGGTGGTGGGAATGCGGAGCCCAAAAAGAGAAGGACGGCAAGTCCTCCCCTCTTGCCTAAAATAAAAACCGAAATCGATCCGGAGCCAGTAACATCCCTGTGCTCCCTGACGATCCCCCTGGCAATTTCAACCACCGACAGCTTGCCTTTCCCCAAAGAGAAAAATATTTATTTGTCCTCGAAGCTGAAGCAGCTTCTCCAGACGCAGGACGGGAGCAAAGGGACACCCTCTCCCCCACCGCCCTCCAGCGACAAAATGCCCAAACTGGGGCACCCTGCTGCTTCGTCGCCTCTTCTGCCCATCTCCTCCAGCAGGTTCAAACGGAGGACGAGTTCCCCTCCCAGCTCGCCCCAGCACAGTCCAGCCCTTCGGGACTTTGGCCGAGTGGGCGAAGGGAAGGCAACGTGGAACGAGGCTGTTCTCGGGTCAAAAATTCCCAAGCTGGAGAGTCACAGCAGCTCTCCTGCCTGGAGCTTGTCGGGGAGAGAGGAAAAGGAAACCGCCAGCCCTCTTTCCTTGGAAGAGTATAAAGCCCCCAAGGATTGGGTGCCCGGCCCTCCCTTTGGCAATGTGTGCAACCAGCAGCCGTTGGATCTCTCTAGTAGCATGAAGCAACGGGCAGGCGGCAAGAACAGGGCCCAGGTCCCCTGGGAATCCGTGCTGGATCTCAGCCTCCATAAAAAGCCGTGCGGTGACGGGGAGGCCAAGGAAGGCGGTCCCTTGCCTGCCTCGGCTGGCGGGAGCGTCAAGAAGAAGCCGACCACCTCCATGTTGCAGAAAGTGCTGCTGAACGAGTACAACGGGACAGGTTCGGCTTCAGAAAACGCTGCCTCCGAAGCAGGCCCTCCTGGCTTCAGCCCGAGCAAAATGGCAGGCATGCATTTAGAACCTGAGGCCGATGATGCTGGTCTCCCTCCTCCGCCCGTGGCGGAGTCAGGCTTTGCAGATGGCTCAGCCGAGAAACCGCCACCTCCGGCGCCTGCTCTGCCTCCCTGCCAGTTGCCACCTCTCCGGACGCCAACAAATTCCCCTTCCCCGCCCCCCTGCCTGCCTAGATTAAAGGTTCCCACCCCTCCCCCTCCTCTCCTTCCTACGGGACCGTCGCCACTCCCCGAGGAGGAGCCCGTCAGCACCACTCCAAGTTCATGCCCCTCTCCGCTTTCCAACACCACGGCTCCGTCTCCTCTGCCGGTCCTCTCTCCTACTGCCTCAGCTTCTCCTGTTTTTTCCACTGAACCTCTCAGCTGTGCTTCACCTGGGCCTCCGAACCTTTCGTCATCATCCTCTTCCTTTTCTCCTTCTTCTTCCTCTCCTTCCTCCTCCTCTTCCTCTCCTTCTCCTCCTCCTCTCTCGGTCATTTCTTCAGTCCTTTCCCTTGGCGACAACCTAGAAAGTTCAGTCCCCATCATGTCTTTCAAACAAGAAGAGACGGACCACAGGCATCCGGAAGCACGGGAAGACCCACACGTTTCCAATGAAACAGAGCTAATTCAGGAGTCATTTAACAAGAACTTTGTGTGCAATGTCTGCGAATCCCCCTTTCTCTCCATCAAAGATCTAACCAAACATTTGACTGCACATGCTGAGGAGTGGCCCTTCAAATGTGAATTCTGTGTCCAGCTTTTCCGACAGAAAACCGACTTGTCAGAGCATCGTTTTTTGCTCCATGGGGTTGGAACCATCTTTGTGTGCTCCGTCTGCAAGAAAGAATTTGCTTTTCTGTGCAATTTGCAGCAGCACCAGCGGGATCTCCACCCTGACCAAGAGTGCACCCACCACGAGTTTGAGAGTGGGACTCTGCGGCCCCAGAACTTCACTGACCCAACTAAAGCATGCCCCGAACACATGCAAGGCCTCCCTGAAGGATCCTTGGAAGTGTCAAAAGAGGAAGAGGAGGATGAGCTGAATGACTCCTCTGAAGAGTTGTATACAACGATCAAAATAATGGCCTCAGGGGTCAAGTCAAAAAACCCAGATGTCCGAATGGGCCTCAATCAGCACTATCCCAGTTTTAAGCCCCCTCCATTCCAGTATCACCACCGTAATCCCAATGGGATTGGGATCACGGCCACAAATTTCACCACCCACAATATTCCGCAGACCTTCACCACGGCCATCCGCTGCACCAAGTGTGGGAAGAGCGTTGACAACATGCCTGAACTGCACAAGCACATCCTGGCTTGTGCTTCTGCGAGTGACAAAAAGCGGTACACGCCCAAGAAGAACCCTGTGCCCCTGAAGCAGACCATCCGGCCAAAAAACGGGGTTGTTCTCCCCGCTGCTGCGAGTGGTGCGTTCAGGCGCACAGGCCAGCCCAAAAGGCTCAGCTTCAGTGTTGAGGCCGGCCGGA
Source organism: Phrynocephalus versicolor (assembly GCA_023846285.1). Lineage (NCBI taxonomy): Eukaryota > Metazoa > Chordata > Lepidosauria > Squamata > Agamidae > Phrynocephalus > Phrynocephalus versicolor. Next base: position 257,783 of record JAHTLZ010000309.1, on the reverse strand, counting down.
TGTCCTCCAACAAACTCAAGATCAGCGCCCTAAAGAAAAAAAAACAGCTTGTCCAGAAAGCCATTTTGCAAAAGAAGAAATCGCAGCAGAAAGCTGAGTTGCGGAACAGCTCAGCGGAGCCCAGCTCCCATATCTGTCCTTATTGCAACCGGGAGTTCACGTACATTGGGAGCTTGAACAAGCATGCTTCCTACAGCTGCCCCAAAAAACCCATCTCCCCTTCTTCCAAAAAGAAAACGAAAAAGAAGAGTGGAGCGCCATTGTCCAGCAATGAGAAAAAGAGCAACCAGCGCCGGCGGACAGCAGATGCCGAGATCAAAATGCAAAGCACGCAGGCTCAGTTGGGCAAGACCCGAGCTCGGAGCTCAGGGCCGACGCCGGTCCCATCGCCCTCCACGTCCTTCAAGGTGAAGCCAAGCCTCAAATTTGTGCCATCTGCTAAATCCAAAAAGCCCATCCCTCCTGCCTCGGCCACGAGGAATGCCAGTCCCGTGAGGGTGACCAAAACGGTTCCAGCAGACGGCAAAAAACCCAAGGGATTGGCCAAGAGCGGCTCCTCTGAACTCTCGGGCAAAGCCTCCTGCAAATTGCATGTCAGGATACAAAAGGCCAAGGGGGCATCGGCCTCCAAGCTGGCGGGGGTGAGCAAAAAGGCCGACCGGTTTAGCATGAAGACACTACGAGAGAGGGTTGGCGGCCCCGTCACCCGGAGCTTGCAGCAGGCAACCAGCACCGACCCTGCAGAGAAGAGGGACGAAACCAGCCCGAGACCAGAAGCAAAAGATTTCAGGTAGCCTTTCCTTCCGGGTGGAGGTTGCAGACTCCCAAATTTAGGGAGGCAAGAAGTGGGTCCCGTTGAACTCAGTGGCGATTAATCTTTGGATGGGCCTTTTGCCAAAATTGATCTCCTTCACAGGCCCTACTTGCCCTCACAGTATTCTGGGGATTCTTTTAGTACAATAATACTTTGGTTTACAAGTACCTTGGTTTATGTGTGTTTTTCAGGACAAGCAAAAAATTATGATCAATTTTGCCTTGATCAATCAGCAAGGCCTTACAGTACGAGCACTGGAGCGGGTCACATGATCACAAGTGAGCCAGTGGTGTCTGTCTGTCTGTCTGTCTGTCTCTCATTCACACACACACACACAATTTTAAAAGTGAATAATTTGCTTTGTGTCTGTCTCTCTTGCACCAACCAGGAATGTTTGCAAAGGGGAGTGCAAGTTTTGTTTTATTTTTCTTTGTATTTATATTTTATTCAATTTGTTTTTAACATCCTTTCTTATTTTTCAAACCATTTCTAGTCATGGGCCAGCTGGTCAATTGCATTTTATTGTTGTCACATTAAAAACACAGAATAAAATCG
>JAHTLZ010000309.1:223457-256404 GCA_023846285.1 Phrynocephalus versicolor | reverse complement strand
ATCGAGTACTTAATGCCAAGCTGAGCAGATTCCATAGCCAGGTACCTTAACTATGGTGTGGACATGGACTTCTAGCCAACTTCTTTTGTGAGTTTTACCATTTTGGGTGCGTGGTGTGTAGTTTGTGGAGCCCCAGAATGAATAATCTTGAGTTTCCATTATGGCTTATGGGGAAATTTGCTTTGACATAAGAGTGCTTTGCTTTACAGGCATGTTTTCGGAACGGATTGTGCTCATAAACCAAGCTATTAGTGTATAGTGAATTTTTCTGTGACTTCCTGTAACCTTGTTGCCCCTTATAAGAACACGTTTCATTTTTATTACTGCTCTGTTCAGTAAGGTGCAAATGCAGCATGGTAGCACATCCTATTTGAAGTTTAACGATGATTCCTTAAACAAGTAAGCTCCAGAAATAAAGCCACAGCAGAGAAATGGAGTTCTTGTTAAAAGGTCTCTAGTGATTTCCAAAAGGGAAAAAGTGCTCTTAAACTAGCAGCTTTGCAGAGGAAAGTTGGCCTAAGAATTCCAGGAAACGGCCTTCCTTGTTCCTGTGCAAGTGAGAGAAGGAGGTGGAGCTTTTCAAGACAATGTTGAGGACGGCCCTGCATAAGCAGTCCTTACCTACCTGGAGTGAAAGTGGGAACAAATGCCACGAACCAATGGGACAAGTATGGCTACGTCCCAAGCAGAATGGACACCCTGAAGAACTCACACCAAGTTGCAACTTCATCCAAAGCCAGGCAAAATTGTGTTGTGATAAGACATTCTTCATCTTTGTGCAACAAGTGGGGACATTCACGTATCCAAGAATCACATTTTACTGCAGAATTATACGCAGAACTAGACTTGGGCATAATGTGGCCCTACAATAACGCTGTTCCCTGAATCTATGGTACTCTGGATTTTTCAGGTATTTGCTTTTTCATTTTGTTTAAAATAGAAGCATTACCTAGTCCAGGCCTGCCCAACAGGTAGACCGTGGGCTACCAGTAGCCCGTGAAGTGTTCAAAAGTAGCCCGCCGGCTATCAGTAAAAAAAGTGAGGGGATAAGTTATCCACCCCCTCCCTCCCCCATCCCAAGGACCACCAGTGCCCCAGCAAAGTTCTGGGTCAGCCAGCCCACTGTCTCAGCTGAGTGGGGCAGTTCAAGGGTCATGGCGCAGTCCGCTGTTCCCCCCACCAGCCAGATTATGGATGTGCCACTGTCTTGTGACAAGCTGAGTCGCTGGTGCGGAGTGGAGGGAGGAGAGGGGCGAGAGGTGGGGCTGCAGGTGTGCCCATCTCCTTTGTGCAGTGACATCTCCCTTCTCTCCCCCCCCCGGACAATTCCCTCCATAACGGATTAACTGATTTTCAGTGCATTCCTATGGGAAACCGCTGCTCTACTTACAATTTTTTTACTTATGACCACGTGCTCGGAAGGAATGGATAAGATTCGTAAGTGTAGTAGTGGAGGACGCTACATTCCTTCAGCCATACGGGTCTTTCACGCAAAAACAAGGGCACGATTATTATATGGCATCCCCATCTGGATTAATGCATATAACCACGACGTTGAAAGAATTCAATCCATGTTCTTGCGTCGAATCTTAGGGGTCCCTAACTGTATAGCCTATGCAGTCCTGTGCCTTGAAGTAGGAGTAGGTCACCTGGAAACGTCTGCTTGGATTCAGACTTTAAAGTTTTGGCTCAGATTACATTTCTGCGCAGACCAACTGGGGTATGTGTATAACATGCTGGTTGATTCGTATCAAAGACAGTGGCAATTCTCCATTAAACAAAAAATTAGGTCCATAGGTATCCCTCTTGAACATATCCTGATGCTAGGGCAGAAACAGGCCCTACGAATTCTCACCCAGAGGTTATGTGACATAGAAAGGCAGGAACTCCTTTCGCAGGCGCACAGAACCTGCTCCCCTTTGTCACAAGGTGTTTTCCCATCATATAGGACTCCTGCAGCTTGCCTAACCTCACTCTGTTCAGCACAGGCCTGCAGGGCCTTTATGCTGGCCAGGATGAATGTGCTGCCTTCAGCACTTCTCCAGGGTAGGTTCCAGGGAATACCACGCCAAGAGAGATTTTGCCCATGTGGAAACGAGGCCCCTGAGTTTCTTCAGCACGTGCTTTTATTTTGTCCACTTTATGAACAAATTAGGAATACCCTAATTTGTCCACTGTTGAAAAAATTTCAAGGCCACCCTTCCAAGTGGTTAGTTCAATACTGTCTAATAGACAAGAACTCACAAGTTACAGCAGAGGTTGCAAAGTTCTTTCTAGCTGCCATTCGAAAAAGAGCAGAGATCATTTCGGCCACCCATTCCCCTGATGCTCCTATTTATTAGTACTTCTCTTTGCTTTTCTTTTTGCCTTTACTGTATATTTGCAGATATGGGTCATATGACCGCAATAAACTTGTCTTGGATATTCACCCATAATCCAGCAAGGAGGGAGAGAGAGAGCCACAATTGGCTCACTTGTGACTATGTGACCTGCTCCACTGCTCGTATTGCAAAACATTGCTCGTTGATCAAGGCAAAGTAGATCAGAAGTGGTTGCTCATCTTGTAAAGCACTCTTGAACCAAGGTACAGTATATTCCACCTATAAAATGACCCCCACTTTTCCAACCTAAAATGACAGCTTTGCAACTACAGTACCTTGTATAAAGGTATTAATGAGTTCCAAAGGAAATTCTGTTAAGCAAAATTTCATTTATACAAATTTCCCATAGGAATGCATTGATAACAGAGTAATCCCTAATTGCCACCATTTTTATGTTGTACGGATTTTCCCCATCTGTGATTCTGTTAAGCAGATTTCCCCTATCTCCAGAATTGTTTATGTTGTACAGATTTTGGGTTATACAAACTGTTTGTTATATGAGTGTCCACTGTATATGGTTCTCTACTTTCCTTACTTCTGTGTATAAGATGGTGTTCAATTTTTAGTCTTAACAATTTTAAACAAAAATATATAGTCTTCTACACGGAAAAATACTGCACTTGTGAACCAAGGTATTAATGTACACATATTCATTTTTCATCTACAGCATTATCTCATATGCAGATACATCCACAGATGCATGCACACACAACTGCTGAGTGTGTTAGAGTCTCTTCCGGTCAGGTGGCCTCAGCAGGCTGTCGTTCCCCCCCCCCCCCGGCTCCTCTGGGGGAGGGGAATCTGTTGCTGTGGTGATCTCTGTTCCCATAGGTAGCTTCTTAGTTGCTGTCAGAACCCCAGGGTGGACTAGATAAGATTTCAAACTGATTAGCTATGGTGGGTTTTTTATATTCTTAGCATCTTCTATCTTGTTCATTAATCTTTTGGTTTCATTTCTTCCACCAGGAATCTGCTGTAACACAGGACGCAGAGAAAACCTCCCAAGTGCAAACGTGGTTTCCAAGCTGGTGAGCCTGAGCAGCTGCACAGCTCATCTTGAACAGGGGTGAGCGCCTCGGCCTGATCCCGCCCGCTTACAAGGTCCTGCCAGAGCCATCTTGCCGCCTCCCCCCTGCCCCCCCGTGGGCAGTCCTCTCCTTGCTGATGTACCTGCAGCAGAGCTGGATATGGTCTGTGCCGTCCCAAAGCGAAAGGTTTCTTTGGTGGCCAGGGAAGGAGAAGGAGGGTGTGGCGGTTCCTTCTGTGCCCCGTCTGTCCTTTTAAAGGACAAGGGGTTGAACTCGACTGGAATGGCTCCTGCTCTGGCAATTGATGGTGCCTCGTCCTTCGGCTTGTTTTCCATCCGGTGGCCCTGGGCGGGAGGCTGGACAGAGACGGTCTCCCCAAAAGGTTTGCAGAGCAGGTTCTGTTCAGGAGCTCCCTGCACCTCAAAGCAAAGCAAAATCCTCCCTGCACGCAGAATTCCTTTGGTCATACGCGGAGTCTTCTGAGCCCTTTGTTTTGTATCCGAGAGGAGGTATAGGTCCTTCTCCCCCTCCTCTCCCCTCTCAACCCCGTTCCCATACTTTCTGAGCGGTCCAGCGAAAGCGGGCTTGATGGTGCCCCAGGCGGATCCCAGCCTTTGAGGGAGTGGGGCCAGGGGCTGTAGGGGAGGCAAGAGGTGATGGCTGCGAAACCTGCCCTGGTGCCCTGCAACTGAAACCGCGAAGAAATCCAAGGCTGTGTAGCACCGGCAGGCATGCAGGTGAGATGGCTCTTAATTGGCTGATGCATCTCTTTTTAACGAAAGCGACAATTGTTTTCCTACTTGTAAAACAAAACTAAAACTATCACCTTGGTTAATTTCCACACACACTTTGGGGGAAGGCTAGTCCTTCCTTTGGTAAAGAACAGTTTCATTTCTGCATCCCATTTTTTTTAAAAAAAATCTTATTTGTTCTTGACTTAAAAAGTAATCTACCTCTTACAATTTGTAGTTTTAATATTGTTTGGTGACTTCTTGCCACTTTAACCACCTATTCTTTCACTATCATTCCCTTTTACTTCGTTACTTTTTGTTTTCTTTTTTGGTTTTGGGGGACTTCCATGTCAAACTATTGTATAAAGCATTTGTAGCAAGTTTGAAAAAAAAATAAAAGTATTTAAAAATGTATTTAAAATTGTTTTGGGACACTTCAGTTGTACTATATGTGATTTACGTTTTACATAAATTTGTTGCTTTCAAAGAGCTTTGGGGTTGTTAATCTGTATTAAAGATTGTTCTATAGTTCATTTTTTCTCTTTTTTTTCTTTTGTTGTTGTTGTTGGAGAATGATATAAATCTACTGAAAATATTAAAATTTCCAGTTTGCCATATAAAAAACAAAAGGATTGTCATTACTTTTGAATGGAACATGATTAGAAAGGTTTAAAATGTAGTAAATAGGTAAATTATGTGGGGAGCCATCTTTCAATTTGAAAAGACTCCTCCCTTATAGGTATGGATCTTATAGGTATATCTTGTGTTTTCACCCGTGAGCTTGAGACAACCTAGACCTTGACTAAACCTGACTCAGTGGGGCCTGGAGCCCAGGCATCCAGCCTGATAGTTTGGCCAGCTGGGCACCTTTACACTCTTTACACACACACATACACACACACACACACACACACACACACACAAACACACACACACACACACACACACACAAACACACACTGCTTGCTCTTTATTTTCTCTTACTCAGAATTAACTCTTCAGCCACTTGAAAGGGTTCTTGCTGGGCTAGCACTGTCTCAGAAGATGGCACCCCTTCCCATCTGCCTGGGGGGGGCGCTCTCAAGGGCATGATTCTAGTGAAAAGAACACAAGAGAACGGCTTGCTTAAGTACTGATCCAACTAGCCTAGTATGATCAGTTTCTGGGTGAAACTGGCTTTCTGGGTTTTTCAGGTGAGATGTTTTCTGGCATTACCTGAAGATGGGAGAGTGAACCTGGGACCTGCATGCAACGGTGTGCTCCCCATGTAGTTATGTCTGTTTCAGTAGGCTGGACGTCTCCATTCCGAGTCGAGGACTGGCATAATCAGGACTTGTAGAGAAGCAGAGAGGAAGGAGGCTGAGAACAACAGAGGAAGCACACGGCCAGAGGGGGTTAGAGCTTCTGACCACTTCCTGGTAATTGAGGGGCGGAGTTTTACCTTTAAATACTTGCTCCCCCCCCCCTCAAAAAAAAAACCCTACCGTACTAATTCCTTCTGGGTATATTTGAGTTCCCAAGCCAAGTCACTGCTCAGGAGATCCCCACAAACAGGAGCAGGTTATCACTTGAAAGGAGCAGGTGCTTCCAGTTGGAGTAGAGGTGCTTTAGCGGCCCATACACTGTTGGATTTTGAATAAACAACAAAGGAAGAAAATAGTCTTAATAGATAGAAAGGTAGTATAAGTGTACCAGAACTAGGGGACATCCACTCAAATTGAGGGCTGGGAGAGTAAGAACAGACAAAAGAAAATATTTTTTCACCCAGCGCGTTGTTAGTCTATGGAACTCCCTGCCACAGGATGTGGTGATGGCATCTGGCCTGGATGCCATCAAAAGGGGATTGGACAGATTCCTGGACGAAAAGTCCATCCCAGGTTACAAACCATGATGGAGATGTGTAATCTCCAGGCTTAAAACCAGGGTATGTCAAGGGCCAGATGCAGGAGAGAGGTATCAGGAGTCAGATATCTAGTCTCATGCGCTCCCAAACGCATCTGGTGGGGCCACTGTGAGATACAGGAAGCTGGACTAGATGGGCATTTGGCCTGATCCAGCATGGCTCTTCTTATGTTCTTATGTACATTTTTGAGACCTAGTTTATTGCACGTGTTAAAATGGAGTTGGAGGGAGCAGCTGTAGTTACCTGCAGTACTTGTGCCATGTTTGTCATCTTGACAAACCGTGTGCAGAACTACACTTGCTGCAAGTGCAAGCTGGTTTCACTGTTAGAAGAGAAGGTCCAGCAGCTAGAGGCCCGCATAGCGAACCAGCAGCAAATCAAGGAGCTTGAGCTCTTCTTGGACAAAGTGGAGCAGACTATCCCTGGCAAAGAAGAGACAGGGCACACTTCTGAGGGAGAGGTCACTCCCCTACTCAGAAGGTAGATGTGTGGAGGAATGTGACTCAAAGGAATAGGAGGCCAAGGGATCATTCTGAGAGTCTCAAATTATAGAATCAATTTGAGGTTCTTTCCCTCAGCACACCTCAGGATGAATGCACAGAGGAACAATTGGTTCTGCCTGAGGATCTCTCCCTCATCACAATTGATGAGATACAGGATCAGGTACATGTAGATGAACAGGCTGCAGGAGAGAAGCTCCTTGTACTAGGGGATTCTGTAATTAGAAATACAGAGGGATGGATTTGTGATGAGCATGATAACTGTATGATCATTTGCCTGCCAGGTGCAAAGGTTGCAGACATCACGAGAAATCTAGATAGCTTGTTAGAGAGAACTGGGAAGGACAGTGGTCATGGTACACATTGGTACCAGTGATGTCGGGAAGGCCAAGCGGTCTATCTTGGAAGCCAAATTCAGGTTGTTAGGAAGAAGGTTTAAGTCCCGGCTTCCAAGATAGCATTTTCAGAAGTGCTACCTGTTCCTCGCGCAGGACTTTCCAGGCAGGCAGAGCTCAGAAGCTTCAATACGTGGATGAGGCGATGGTGTCGAGAGGAGGGCTTTAGATTTGTCAAGAACTGGAGAACATTTTGGGACAAGCCAAACCTGTTCAGGAGGGATGGGTTGCACTTGAATCATGATGGGACCAGATTGCTGGCACTCAACCTCAAAAAGGCTGCAGAGCAGCTTTTAAACTGACAACTGGGGGAAAGCCAACAGGAGCTGAGTGGCATCCAGTTCGGAACACCTCATCCCCGGGGAATGAGGTTGGCGAGGGTAGAGAATCACATAGAGATGACATAGCAGGTATTACTACTGGGAGAATAATGGAATGTGATAGTTTGTCTACTGAAAATAAAAGCAGCAGCCCTCCTACAGGTGCTTCTACGCCAGTGCTCGAAGCCCCTGAGCAAAGATGGGAGAACTTGAACATTTGGCAGCTAGGGATAATCTTCTCTGGTTTTTACTGCACAGAAGTTTCGTGTCATCGGCAAACTTCGCCACCTCACTGCTTATCCCTGTCTCCAGGTCATTTATGAACAGATAGAAAAGCACCGGTCCCAGGACAGATCCCTGGGGCACAACGCTTTTCACCTCTCTCCATTGTGAAAATTTCCCATTGACACCTACTCTTTGTTTCCGGGATCTCAACCAGTTCTCAATCCATAAGAGGACCTGCCGTCTTATCCCCTGGTTGTGTAATTTTCTCAGCAGCCTTTGGTGAGGGACTGTGTCAAAAGCCTTTTGAAAATCCAGATAGACTATATCCACCAGTTCACCCAAAATCCACATGCCTGTTGACCTTTTCAAAGAATTCTAAAAGGTTTGTAAGGCAAGACTTACCCTTGCAGAAGCCATGCTGATTTTCTCTCAGCAAGGTTTGTTCTTCTATGTGTTTTAAGATTTTATCTTGGATGAGGCTTTCCACCATTTTCCCTGGGACAGACGTAAGGCTAACAGGCCTGTAGTTTCCAGGGTCCCTCCATCCTTCCTTTTTAAAAAATTGGTGTGACATTTGCTATCCACCAGTCCTCCGGCACTGTGGCCGGTTTAAGAGACAGGTTGCATATTACCGTTAAGAGATCCGCAATTTCATTTCTCAGTTCTCTAATAACCCCTGGGTGGATGTCATCTGGGCCTGGTGACTTGTTGATCTTTAATTTGTCAATTTGTCCTAAAACATCCTCTCTTTTAACCTGTATTTGATTTAATTCTTTAGTCAAGAGGGGCCCTTCAGGCAGCAGAATCTGCCCAAGGTCTTCTGTCGTGAACACAGATGCAAATAACTCATTTAGTTTCTCTGCAATTTCCAAGTCCTCCTTTACCTCCCCTTGTCGTCCCACACTATCCAGAGGGCCAACTGGTTCTCTGGCAGGTTTTCTACTTCTAACATATTGAAAGAAGCTTTTATTGTTTCTCTTTATATTGCTAGCCATGCATTCCTCAAAGTCTTTCTTTGCCTCTCTTATCAACTTCTTACATTTCTTTTGCCAGAGTTTGTGTTCCTTTTTATTTTCCTCATTTGGGGAGGATTTCCATTTACAGAAAGTCCTCTCCTTGCACTTTAGAGCCTCTCTAACTCCACTTGTTAACCATGCCGGCACCCTCTTGGACTTCTATGAGCCCTTCTTTCTTTGTGGTATGCACTTGTGCTGGGCCTCTATTACCGTTGTTTTAAACAGGCTCCATGCACTCTGGAGAGATTGGATTCTTTTAACCTTCCCTTTCAATTTCTTTCTAACTAGTTTCCTCATCTGAGGGAAATTTGCCCTTTGGAAATCAAGAGTTTTTGTGTCTGATATGCTTGACACTCTTCCCCTGACATGGATGGCAAAAGAGATTGAAGCATGGTCACTGTTCCCCAGAGGCTCAGTGAAATTCACATCCCTGACCAGGTCCTGAGTATCACACAGTATTAGATCCAGAGTTGCCTGTTCTCGGGTGGGCTCCATGACAAGTTGCTCTAAGGCACAATCATTCAGCATGTCGAGAACCCCAGTTTCTCTTTCCTGCCTCAAGCTCGCATTGGCCCAGTCAATGTGGGAATAATTGAAGTTTGGAGGAATGGGCTGCCAAATGGCAAATGTGTTTCAATATAGCCAAATTTAAAGTAATGCATATTGGGGCAAAAAATCAAAACTTTATCTATCAACTCATGGGATTTGAGCTATCCGTGACGGATCAGGAAAGAGATCTTGGTGTGTTGGTGGACAGCTCCATGAAGGTGTCTCCCCAATGTGTGGCAGTGGTGAAGAAGGCCAATTCCATGCTAGGGATTATCAAAAAGGGGATTGAAAATAAAACAGTCGACATTATAATGCCATTATACAAAACGATAGTAAGGCCCCACCTGGAGTATTGTGTACAATTCTGGTCTCCGCACCTCAAAAGAGACATAGTGGAACTGGAAAAGGTGCAGAAGAGAGTGACTAAAATGATTACTGGGCTGGGGCACCTCCCTTATGAGGAAAGGCTGAAACGTTTGGGGCTCTTTAGTCTGGAAAAAAGGCGCCTGAGGGGGGATATGATTGAGACGTACAAAATAATGCAGGGCATGAGTAAAGTGGATAGAGGGAAGCTCTTCTCCCTCTCACAAAATACCATAATTAGGGGACATCCACTCAAATTGAGGGCTGGGAGAGTAAGAACAGACAAAAGAAAATATTTTTTCACCCATCGCGTTGTTAGTCTGTGGAACTCCCTGCCACAGGATGTGATGGCATCTGGCCTGGATGCCTTCAAAAGGGGGTTGGACAGATTCCTGGAGGAAAAGTCCATCACAGGTTACAAACCATGAGGGAGATGTATAATCTCCAGGCTTAAAACCGGGGTACCTCAAGGACCAAATGCAGGGGAGTAGTATCAGGAGACAGATATCTAATCTTATGCGCTCCGCAACGCATCTGGTGGGGCCACTGTGAGATACAGGAAGCTGGACTAGATGGGCCTTTGGCCTGACCCAGCATGGCTCTTCTTATGTTCTTATGTTCTAAGAACCTGGGTCATGCCTATTTACAAACTTGTGTCCATTGGCATTGACCTCCACATTGGGAGCTCTGACCAGCAGCAACAGCTCTCCAGCATGGGGGCACCTTCAGTATTCCGAGGGGGTGCCCTGGGTCTGAGCTTCAGGCATGTCCTCCCCAGGATGTCACCTGCCGCTCACCAGCCGTCATAGGTGGAAGTCAACCTCCCGAGTTCTAGAAGAGCTTCTTGGAAGGGAGCAGGAGAGGAAAGGTTAGGAGACCACCCAGGCCCAGTTGTCTTGGCAGTGAGGCTGGAAGGCCCCTCCTTGCAGAATGCATGAATCTTGACTACATCACACCAAGGAGACCTTCATGCTTCTGACAAGAGAAGACCCAGAAGGAATCGGACCAGTGCATTTGGGTTCTTCATGGCTTTGGTTGCTCCGTTCCTTAACTTGACAACAATGTTCTCATGGGTTTGGAATGTCTTCTTAGCTGAACTGTGTTGGACTAAGTCCTCATTTTTCCGACTGTCTTGGGAGCATTCTTTTGAGCCCTCGTTTGGATCGCCTTACCCTGCTTTCTCTTGTGATGCTGTGGATCTGATCTCGGACTGCACAGCCATCCTGTCCCCTCAGAAGCATTGTTCAAAAAAAAGCAATTAATGGAGCAACACAATTCCACAGATGGATGGCTCCTCTAAAGGCTTACTTGGTGTGGGACAGAGCCTGGAGCAGAGGCACCACCCTCTGCTGTAGGCATCAGAAGCTGTGAAAAAAAGTCTCCAGGCTGAGCACTCGCGGACCTTGTTGGTGGACCACAAATCAAACATGAGTCAGCAGTGTGACACAGCAGCCAGGAAAGCCAATGCGATTCTTGGTTGCATCAACAGAAGCATCGTGTCTAGATCAAAGGAAGTGATAGTATCACTTTATTCTGCTCTGGTCAGACCCCACCTGGAGTCCTGTGTCCAGTTCTGCCCACCTCAATTTAAAAAGGATGTTGACAATCTTGAACATGTCCAGAAGAGGGTGACTAGGATTTTTAAAGGTCTGGAAGAAATGTCTTATGAGGAGTGGCTTACAGAGCTGGGAACGTTTAGCCTTTCAAAAAGAAGGCTGAGAGGTGATATGATAGCTATTTGAAATGGTGTATATTGAAGAGGGAATAGGCTTGTTTTCCATGGCTTCAGAGACTAGGACGCGGGGCAATGCTCTTAAACTACAGAAAAAGAGATTCCATTTGAACATCAGGAAGAACTTCTTGACGGTTAGAGCTGTTTGGCAGTGGAATATGCTGCCACTAAGGAGGGTGGTGGAGTCTCCTTCCTTGGTGGTTTTGAAGCAGAGGCTGGATGGGTTTCTTCCAAATCTGTGGTTCTATGATTCCTTCTCTCCCCCCCCCCCATCCCTCTGTGGACACACCTGGCCTTTCCTTTTCCTGATCAGATAAGCCTTCAATATCGGGACCATTGACTGACAACCAGTATGATTCGACCCATACCATAGAATCATAGAATCCTAGAGTTGGAAGAGACCTCAAGGGCCATCTAGTCCAACCCCCTGCCATGCAGGAACCCCCATCACAGGACTCCCGACAGATGGCCATCCAGACTATGCTTAAAAACCTCCAAAACCCCTGTCCATCCCTCCCAGAAGTGATAGGTTCCACCTTCCTTTCAAAATGAACCAGAACCTTGGTGCCAGCCTCATCTCTGTGTCTTCTGATATTATGACCCACTGGCATCATTGCCCTCCACCCCTTGGTACACCCGCAGAGTGAATTTGAGGCTGAAATGAAATGTGAATTGAAAGGAACTTCACACAGGAACCTGGAAGTAGCCAGGATGTAATCCCTCACTTGTCCCATCCTCACATGCTGGGGTGACTCCGGTTTCCTTGCGAAGATAAGGCTTTAGGGTTCTTTTCCTGATACTGTAATAAGAATGATTTTACCCCTGGAAGGGGAAGGGCCATGCATTTTTCAGGGAGGCTGTTTGAGCAAAGTCCAGAGACCCCATGGGAAACATTGCATGCTGTCTCGCTCTGACCTGAAGACAAGGAATCTTCCAGGGTTTTTCATTGCCAGAGAGGTGGGAACAGTACTTAGTTTCCCCTCCTAGCAGCCCCACCTTTGCCCTGCCATTTTCTGTGCATGCTTGCATCAACCTTGCCTATGGATTAAAGACTGGAGCTTTTAACATGTGAATCCTATGCAGTCTGTGGGCATAATTGGACAGCTAAGGATCATCTTATGCATTTGTACATTTATGACCCCTTTTCCCACTGAGCTACAGGAGGTCTATATGACTTATCCTTGCTACAACTCGGTGAGATTGTGCAGAAGGAAATAGGCAGGCCCCAAATCACGCGGGGACTTAGCGTGGCTTGTTGCGGAGAAGGAACTCCATCCCAAAAACTCTGCACGAGCGCAATGGCAGAAACATCTGCCACCCAGGCATGCAGTCATTCTGCCCTTGCAACAGGGATGTATCACAACCACCCTAACCATTGTGTTTTGCTGGTTTGGATGCTTTATCTCACAGGCTAGTATTTTGTAGTAGTCCGATATAAAAGGGAAAAAACCCTATTTTTTAAGACTTTATGCACAGTTACTTTTTTAGGAGCAACTTCCCACCCTTCTAATTCTACGGGGTGAAGGCAGAATTCCCGCAAGAGGCTCTTCTAGGAACTAAGCAACTTTGGGCCTTTTCACACGACCCCTAAGATCTGCTGGCCATTAAATTCAGACCAGAGATCTTGGGGGTTCGTTGCTCTTCCTGCGTCCCACCCCTCCGCACTTCCTTGATCCTGTCTGTGTGAGGGGAGGAAGAAAAAAGGGGACAAAAGAATGCAGGCTCACCTCCGTTTGCCGGTCCAAGCCTCCCCGTTGTCCTGATTCCTTCTCTTAGGGCGCTTTTACACTACCCCTAAGATCCGCTGGCCCCTTAAATTCGGACCAGAGATCTTAGGGGTTTGTTGCTCTTAGTGTGTCTCCACCCCTCCGTACTTCCTGGCTGCTGGCTGCGTGAGGGGAGGGAGAAAAAAAGGGACAAAAGAATAAAGCCTTACCTCCCGGTCCTGGTGGAAGCTGCCGGGGAAGCCCCGGTCACTTCCTGGTTCCTCTTAAAGGGGCGGGAGGAAAAAAACAAAAACAAAAAGAAGGGAGGAGAGCCCAGCACATCTGCATCAAATATTTTTCACCTCCCAAGAGCAGGTACAAGAAAAGTGCACTGGGTCGCGCTTAGGTGGGCGGGGTCGCGCTTAATTGTCTGCAAACTCCAGAGCTGGTGGGGAAACATTTTAAAGCTCTGGAGCTTGCAGCCATTTGCGGCGGAGTTTAGGGGTCGTGTATAAACGCACTTAAAGGGGCGGGTGGCAAAAAAAAAAAAACCAAACAGAAGCGAGGAGAGGCGGGCACTCACTCCTTTACATCCGGATCTGGGATTTTTCACCCTCCAAGAACAGGTACCTGAAAAGTGTGCTGGGACGCACTTAGGTGGGCGTGGCCGCACTTAATTTTCTGTAAACTCCGGAGCTGGTGGGGAAACAATTTTAAGCTCTGGAGCTGGGAGCCATTTGCGGCGGAGTTTAGGGGTCGTGTACAAATACCCTTTGCCACCTTGTGGAGACAACCTGGCCATGTTTTTCTGAGCAGCAAAATGTGAAATTGCAAGCTTTATCTTAAAATAATGCCCCTCACAATTAACAGCAGCCTGCTTTTCTACAAATAAAAAAAATTAAAGGAGGCACATAAATTAGGCATCTGAGGGGAACAAGGGCTCATATCCGGGCCATATAGCTACTGCCTGTTTGGCTTCGAGGTCGATGACCTCCTCCTGCCTTGAAGGCAAAAGGGGTGGTAACGTCAGAGAAAGCCGTTCGAGAATCAGCAGGCACTTTTTCGAGGCCTTCGGCACGGAAGAAGTTTTAGAGGTTCTCTAAGGCTTTAGAGGAACTGGTGAGGCAGTAGAAGATGACGTGTGTTTTTCCATAGCCTGTGGCCTTCGCGGTTTTTCTAACAGGTGTTTAGACGAAATTGCCTGTTCTGAAGAGTCTGAGGGCCAAACATTTTACAAATTGGGCAAGCTTCAGGCTGGTGCGTTTCACCTAAGCAGTAAAGGCACTCTAAGGGCCTTTTCACACGACCCCTAAGATTCGCTGGCCACTTAAATTCGGACCAGAGATCTTGGGGGTTCGTTGCTCTTCCTGCGTCCCCACCCCTCCGCAGTTCCTTGATCCTGTCTGCGTGAGGCGAGGGAGAAAAAAGGGGACAAAAGAATGCAGGCTCTGGTCCAAGCCTCCCCAAGCCCCGTCGTCGTCCTGATTCCTTCTCTTAAAGCGGCGGGAGGCAAAAAACAACAACAACAAAAAGAAGCGAGGAGAGCCTGGCACTCACTCCTTTACATCCGGATCTGGGATTTTTCACCGTCCAAGAACAGGTACCTGAAAGGTGCGCTGGGACGCGCTTAGGTGGGCATGGCCGCACTTAATTTTCTGTAAACTCCGGAGCTGGTGGGGAAACAATTTTAAGCTCTGGAGCTGGGAGCCATTTGCCGCGGAGTTTAGGGGTCGTGTACAAATACCGTCAATGTCTGTCAAGAATGCGGGAGTTTTGCGTTGCAAGCAACACAGCTCTTGAGTGGAGGCAAAAATGCCATAAAACGATGAAATTCCCTAAAAAATATCCAGTACAGATAAATAGAAGCACAGGCTAACAAAAACGTTACCTCTCAGTGCAGTGGTAAGAGGGAACTGAGGCGTTTGAGCGGGAAACCTCTCGCACATGCTCAGTGCGAGGGGGGCGAATACTAACGAACTTTCCTATTGCCAGGGAAGTCCAAGCCTCTCGTGCAAGGGCGCTTGGGAAACCCATATGTGTGGCTTCACGAAGGTCCACTCGAAGAAACACTTTTACAGGTAAGTAACTGGTTCTCTCTTATGTCCTTTGGGAAGAGTGTTGCCATGTAATTTCAATGCTTCTCGTCATTTCTCCATTGATGATTATTCTTGCTGTTTGCTTTTATCATGTTCCAAATATTTTGGCCAAACTCCATAATCTCCAATTGTTTCTTCATGTAGTCCCAATTTAGGTTGTCAAAGGCTTTTGGGGCATCTAAAAATAGCAGTGCCGTTTGTTTATCCGTATGAGCTTCATAATATTCCAATATACCAAGTATTGTTCTTATATTGTTTTTAATTGTCTTTTCAGAAGGAAACCATTTTGATCTGAATGAATAAACTGAGTAAGATATTTCTTCATCCTCTCAGCCATAATAGATGCCACTTGGCATCTAAGTGCATCATCTTGATGCCTTCTCTGTTTTGCTATATCACCAGCCTTCCAAAACCTTTGATATGCTGTCCTGCTATGTATTCTGTCATGCCATTGTTGGTGTTTGTCTTTGTAAACAGCCATGCGCCTTCGTGGCTCCAGGATTAATCTGTAGCCTCTATTTCCGTTGAGAGAAACCCAGAGATATTAACTCTGGAAGTTTCCGCCCAAAAATGTCTTGCCATGATAAAAATTTGTTTTTCTTCTTTCTCTTTCTGACCAAGTTTGATTAAGGAATCTGAGGAAAGAAACAAATATTTCTCTTCAGTAAAAAAAAAAAAAACACGTGGGGACAGGGGAGAAGAAACAGAAGAGAAGAGGTAAGGTAAAGGTAAAGGTTCCCCCTGCACATGCATGCTAGTCGTGTCCGACTCTAGGGGGCGGTGCTCATCTCCGTATTCAAGCCGGAAAAGCCAGTGCTGTGCAAGTCCATGGCCATGTGGCCGGCATGGCTGCAAGGAAACACTGTTTTTACCTTCCCGCTTTTTACGGCGGTACCTATTTATCTCCTTGCATTTGCATGCTTTCAAACTGCTAGGTTGGCAGGAGCTGGGGTTATCAGCGGAAGCTCGCTCCACTGCGTGGCACCCGGGATTCGAACTGCCGAGCTGCCAATTTTGCAGTCTACAGTTTCAGTGCCTTAGTCCACTGAGCCACCACGCCCCACAAGAGAAGAGGACACCACGTTAATTATATTTAATAGTAATAATTGTGTGCTTTGAAGTCAATTGTGACTCAGGCAAGCCTTTCCCCAAGATGATATATTTACTCAACTATATAACAATAAGAAGAAAAGCTGAAACCCATGCAGAAATTTCTCTCTCTTTTTCTCTCTGATAATTTGGATCCTAAGAATCCTGTTTAATGAAAAACTGTCCAAGATCAGACCCAAGACAGCTCCAATATACATGGAAGCCAAATAAACGGAACTGATCAGGACCTTTCTCGTGAGAGGCATTGTTTTGCTGTTGTTTTTCAGCCATGTTAACTGTTTCTAAACTGTTTTAATCCTGTATTTGTGTTAATCAGATAATCTATCTCAATTTGTTTTAATATCGTAATTAGTGGGCAAAATCCTTCTAAAGTTCGCTGGGGCGCGCTTAGGTGGTCGTGGTCGTACTTTATTTTGTTTAAAGTCCGCAGCTGGTGGGAAAACAATTTTAAGCTCTGCATCTGGGAGCTCTTTGCCTGGGATTTTAGGGGTCGTGTAAAAGCAGCCAAAGAGTCGGACACGACTGTACGACTGAACAACAACCTGCCTGTTGTGAAATTAGAAGAGGTTTTGTTTTAGTGGTTTAGTATCATTCATTCCAACACTTTGTATAAATGGTATAGTAGGGAGGCTGGCCTACAGCTTTTGGGGTCTGCTGGTTCTCTGAGTAGTTTTGGTATACTGTAACTGACATGTTTATTTGCTGTTATATCTGCTTTCAATTTTCATCACATCAAAAATTCCAACCCACGCAATGGGTATCAGGTGGACATATTAATATGAGGTACAAGAAAGGGGCATTCATGTGCCCACGTGTTGATGTTGAGGACGGGCAGGTGTAATCTTAAGAGGAATCTTATTCTTGACCTGAATCTCCTTCCTGTTTAGTTGTACAGCTTCATCTCAGGCTGGGCACCGGCTTCTGTCAACTCCTTGAGGCTGGTTCCAAGGGAGGCTCGTTAGGTTGACTGAGGTGTGCCCTGGATCAGAGTGCTGAGCACTCCCGCTGCTTTCCAGAGCAGGTCCAGAGCTAGATCAAACCAGAGTGGAAAATCGGGGAAGGTAAAATTTCGGTTGGCCATACTAAAAATGCTGGGGAGGGAAAAAGACAATAAGGAAGAGGAGAACTTCCTGTGAAAGAAAGGTGAAAGGAGAATGGATTGCGCTCTACTACAGGTGGGCAGTGCCACCGCTTGCCCCCATGCCTGTCAAGATAGATCTGGGAGCTCCAACGTGGCGGAAGGGCTGGGGGAGAGCGCAAGAGTGGAAGCACCTGCTGGACGTGAGATTCTGCATGGCAGGGACCACACTGGGTTTGTTTACACTTAAATTCTCTTGGAGCGACATTCTCACCACCTCTGGTTTCAAAACAAGGGATCCCCCCCCTCCGCCTTTCACCAGAAGAAGGTAAGGAAGCCGGTCACAGGAGGACAAACGTCAGGGAATCCCAGCTGGTGTGGCTCTTTCGCCGCCTAATGGTATGTAAGCATTTCTGCAAGGACTGGAGAAAAAAAGCAGAACTGGAAGCAGGAAGCAGAAATACAGCAGCGGTTTGTTGTTGTTGTTGCTCCCATGAGAGGTGCTTCCCATGCGTTGAGCGGCCAATGGTGGAAAATCTCCTGGTGCTTCTACAAGGGTTTGAACCCCCGTGACCCCAAGCTTTTCGAACGGCATGCCTCACCCTGCTCCACGGTAGTTACACCCTCCAGTTACTAATAGGATTTTGCCCACTAATTATGAAATACTTCTAAAGTTCGCTGGTCTCCGGAGGTTAAAAAAAAATTCCAATGCGGATTGTAAAGCTGTGGATGCCGGGCTCCCCTTGCCTTCTGTTTGTTTGTTTTGTCCCGCCGCCCCTTTAAGAGACAGGAATCCGTATGGGGCTGGCAGGCGGAGGTGAGCCTGTATTCTTTTCTCCCTTTTTTTCTCCCTCCCCTCATTGCAGACAGGAGCAGTGGAGTGTGGAAGAGTGGGAACACAGGAAGAGGAACAAACCCCAAGATCTCTGGTCTGATTTTAAGTTGTCAGCGGATTTTAGAGGTCGTGTAAAAGCGCCCTTTGTGACCCCATGGACCAGAGCACACCAGGCCCTCCTGTCTTCCACTGCCTCCCGGAGTTTGGTCAAATCCATATTGGTTGCATCGATGACACCATCCAACCATCTCATTCTCTGTCATCCTCTTTTCCATTTGCCTTCAGTCTTTTCCAACATCAGAGACTTTTTCAAGGATTCCTCTCTCCTCATGAGGTGGCCAAAGGACTGGAACCTCAGCTTCGAAATCTGTCCTTCCAGTGAACATCTGGGGTTGATTTCTTTCAGTATGGATAGGTTCGATCTCCTTGCAGTCCAGGGGACTCTCAAGACTCTCCTCCAACACCACAGCTCAAAAGCATTGATTCTGCAGCGATCAGCCTTCTTTATAGTCCAGCTTTCACTTCCATACATCACTACTGGAAAAACCATAGCTTTGACTATCCTGACCTTAGTTGGCAAAGTGATGTCTCTGCTCTTTAGGATGCTATCTAGGTTTGCCATTGCTTTCCTCCCAAGAAGCAGGCGTCATTTTATTTCGTTGCTGCAGTTGCCATCTGCAGTGATCAAGGAGCCCAAGAAAATAAACTCTGTCATTGCCTCCATTTCTTCCCCTTCTATTTGCCAGGAGGTGATGGGACCAGTGGCCATGATCTTAGGGTTTTTTTTTTTATGTTGAACTTCAGCCCATTTTTTTCACTCTCCTCTTTCACCCTCATTAAGAGGTTCTTTAATTCCTCTTCACTTTCTGCTATCAGAGTAGTATCATCTGTGTATCTGAGGTTGTTGATATTTCTTCCAGTAATCTCAATTCCAGTTTGTGATTCATCCAGTCCTGCCTTTCGCATGATGTACTCTGCATATAAGTTAAATAGGCAAGGTGACAGTATACAACCTTGTCGTACTCCTTTCCCAATTTTAAACCAGTCAGTTGTTCCAGTTCTGACGGTTTCTGCTTGTCCCACATATAGATTTCTTAGGAGACAGATTAGGTGGTCAGGCACTCCCATTTCTTTAAGAACTTGCCATAGTTTGTTGTGGTCCACACAGTCAAAGGCTTTGGCATAGTCGATGAAGCAGAAGTAGATGTTTTTCTGGAACTCTCTGGCTTTCTCCATAATCCAGCGCATCTTGGCGATTTGATCTCTAGTTCCTCTGCCCCTTCGAAATCCAGCTTGCACTTCTGGAAGTTCTCTTTCCACATATTGCTGAAGCCTGCCTTGTAGAATTTTGAGCATAATCTTGCTAGCGTGTGAAATGAGTGCAATTGTGCGATAGTTGGAGCATTCTTTCGCATTGCCCTTCTTTGGGATTGGGACGTAAACCTTTTCCAGTCCTCTGACTACTGCTGAGTTTTCCAAATTTGCTGGCATATTGCATGTAGCACCTTTACAGCATCCTCTTTTAGGATTTTAAATAGTTCAACTGGAATGCCATCAGCTCCACTGGCCTTGTTGTTTGCAATGCTTTCTAAGGCCCACTTGACTTCACTTTCCAGGATGACTGGCTCCAGGTCAGCATCTATGCTATCTTGGTTATCAGGGACATCCAGATCTTTCTGATATAATTCTTCTGTGTATTCTTGCCATCTGTTCTTGATATTTTCTGCTTCTGTTAAGTCCCTACCATTTTTGTTGTTTATCATGTCCATCTTTGCACAAAATTCCCCTTTAATATCTCCAGTTTTCTTGAATAGATCTCTGGTTTTTCCTTTTCTATTGTTTTCCTCTATTTCTTTGCACTATTTGTTCAAGAAGGCTGTCTTGTCTCTCCTTGCTATTTTTTGGAAGTCTGCGTTCAATTTTCTATATCTTTCCCTTTCTCCCTTTCATTTCGCATCCCTCCTTTCCTAAACTATTTGTAGGGCCTCGTTGGATAGCCATTTTGCTTTCTTCCATTTTCTTTTCTTTGGGATGGTTTTCGTTGCAGCCTCCTGTACAATGTTACAAGCCTTCATCCATAGGGCGCTCTGTCCACCAAATCTAGTTCCTTAAATCGTTCTTCACCTCCACTGTGTATTCATAAGGGATTTGACTTAGATTGTACCTGACTGGCCCAGTGGTCTTCCCTACACTCTTCAGTTTAAGTTTGAATTTTGAAATAAGAAGCTGATGATCTGAGCCACGGTCAGCACCAGGTCTTGTTTTTGCTGACTGTATAGCGCTCCTCCATCTTTGGCTGCAGAGAACATAATCAATCTGATTCCGGTATTGTCCATCTGGTGATGTCTATGTGTAGAGTCGTCTTTTGTGTTGTTGGAAAAGAATGTTTTCAATGACCAGCTTGTTCTCTTGACAAAACTCAATTAGCCTTTGCCCTGCTTCATTTGGAACTCCAAGGCCAAACTTGCCATTTATTCCTTTTATCATTTGACTCCCTACTTTAGTATTCCAATCCCCTATGATGAGAAGAACATCTTTCTTTGGCGTCAATTCTAGAAGGAGTTGTAAGTCTTCATAACATTGGTCAGTCTCAGACTCTTCAGCACCAGTAGTTGGTGCATAAACTTGGATTACTGTGATGTTGAAAGGGCTGCCTTGGAATCATACTGAAATCATTCTATCATTTTTGAGGTTGCATCCCAGCACAGCTTTTCTCACTCTTTTGTTGACTATGAGGGCTACTCCATTTCTTCTATGGGATTCTTGCCCACAGTAGTAGATGTGATAGTCATCTGAACTGAATTCACCCATTCCCGTCCATTTAAGTTCACTGATTCCCAAGATGTCAATGTTTATTATTGCCATCTCACGTTTGACCACATCCATCTTACCCTCCTTCATAGATCTCATATTCAAGGTTCCTATTCAGTATATTTTTTTGCAGCATTGGACTTTCCTTTCTCTTCCAGGCACGTCTGCAGCTGGGCGTCCTTTCAGCTTTGGCCCAGCTGCTTCATTATCTCTGGAGCTACTTGTACTTGTCCTCTGCTGTTCCTCACTAGCATGTTGGATGCCTTCCGACCTGAGGGGCTCATCTTCCAGTATCATATATTTTAGCCTTTTGTTTCAGCTCATGGAATTTTGTTTGCAGGGGTACTGGAGTGGCTTGCCAGTTCCTACCCCAGGTGGACCACATTTCATCAAACTCTCCACTATGACGTATGGGGTTGCTCATAGCTTCTCTGAGTTGCTCAAGCCCCTTCACTGCGACAAGGGGACTTTAGGCCTAGGAAGAACTTAATATGGCTCAAAGCAACCCAGTCTATAAAATGGCATTGAAGCACATAAAATGACTAGAGCAGCATTTGCTGACCTTATGTTGACATAGGATACTGGCCACCACCAGTCCTGCTCAGAAGACTCAACCTTTTGACTTAAAATCACGGATGAAGAGAAAGAAACCTGGCCTGGCATCAGATGATTTGGCCAACTACCATCTGATTGCCAATGTTCCCTTCTTGGGCAAGGTGATTGAGAGGGTGGCCACTGTCCGGCTCCAGTCGTTCCTGGAGGAAGAACATGTCCTTGGTCCATTCCAGTCCGGGTTCAGGTTGTGTCGATGGACTGTGACTGCCTTGGTCGCGCTGCAAGATGACAAGATGACCATCGACCACGGTATCTTGCTGGGTTGGCTGTCTGAGGTGGGGATTGGAGGAACAGCATTTAGCTGGCTCCAGTCCTTCCTGGGGGGGGGGCATCCCCAGCGTGTGCTGTGTGGTGGGGAGTTGTCAGCCCCTTGTTTGCTCCCATGTGGGGTTCCCCAGGGGTCGGCTCTCTCCCCCATGCTGTTCAACATCTATATGAGGCCACTGGCTGGGGTCATTAGGGGAATTACAGTCTGCTGCCATCAGTATGCTGATGACACACAGCTCTATCTCTCCTTTTCCACCTCTGCAATGGAGGCGATGCAGACCCTTGACTTGTGCCTGGATGCGGTCATGGAATGGAGCAGGACCAACAGACTCAGACTCAACCTGGAGAAGACTGAGGTTATGTTCTTTGGGGCTTCCTCCCCCGGATATGGTGGCCCCCTCCCCAGTTTGGGGGGCTCTACCCTCCTGCTGGTGGACAGAGTCAGGAATCTGGCTGTGGTCCTGGATGCGGCGCTATCCATGGAGGCTCAGGTGGCTGCCGTTTCCAGGACTGCCTTTTTCAATCTTTGACAGATCTCCCAGATTCGTCCATATCTGGATGGGGAGTCCCTGAGAACAGTTGTGCAGGTTATTGTGATCTCGAGAATAGACTACTGCAACGCTCTCTACATGGGGCTGCCCTTGACTCTTATTCGGAGACTCCAGTGGGTGCAAAATGCTGAGGCCAGACTGGTGGCGGGTGTGCGTCGATATGACCATATCACCCCAGTGCTGGCCTGCTTGCATTGGCTGCCTGTTGCGTCCCGAATAAGATTCAAGGTCTTGGTTTTAATTTATAAAACCCTCCACGGCTTGGGACCTGAATACCTGGCAGAGTGGAGCTTCCAGAGATCAACTGAGGCCCGACCTACCAGAATGTCGCAGGTGCTCTCACTTCAGGTGGCGACGCCCAGGGAGGCTCGGAAAATGGTGACTCGTAACCGGGCCTTCTCTGTGGCTGGCCCTTGCCTTTGGAACCATCTCCTGAGTGAGCTGCACCTTGCACAGTTCCTGCCTGCCTTTAAAAAAAAAGCCTTGAAGGCCTGGTTCTTTCGCGAGGCTTTTGGCGACCTTTAATTTATTTTTTTCCCCTACTTCATCCCTCCATCTTGCCAGATTTTACTTATTATTGTTTTTTCTTTTAAAAATCTTTTTAATTGTTTATTTGTTGATGCTATTAACTGCCTGGAGTTCCTTCGGAAGATGGGTGGCATATAAATAAATAAATAAATAAATGGTTGCTCTTCTACTGCAGAACTAGAGATTAGACCTGGGAGCTTCCTATTTGGATATGAGTTTAGGGCTGGATGCGCAAGAGCTGGGCTGGTCCAGTCCCTTTCCCCCACCCCACCCCACCCCTAAGAACCAGCCAGTCAACTCAGTCTTCACGGTGCTTGGTTCTGGTGGCCCGCCAATTGCAGAAGCCGCCCGGGCCACCTGGCCCTGCCTCCTTACAGCCTACCAATGATCTGTTGAGCATGGAGACTCCGGTCTCATGTCCTCACCAGAGGGGTCGGCTGCACGGGAAGGCAGGAAAACAATTAGAGCAACCAAGATATCCCCCATGGCCTCTAACCGTTTCATTGCTGTGAGTTGCACAAGCCTTACGTGGACACAATTATGTCTATTTCACTTTGTTATCCTCTCTTGGACATGAATGCCATCACCATGATTTCTAAGCAGGAGGCAGATAGGATATTTACATTTCAGATCTGAAGGACGTTGACCCATGCAAACTTACCATGAAATGCTTGTGTTTGCTTTGGAAGAGCTATAAATGTTTTACCTGCTCCCTTCCCCCCCACCCCATTATTTTTGCCAGCATTAAAAAAAGAGAGAGGCTGTTTCCACCAAAGTTTGAAGCTCATTCTTTGGCACGCACAGCACGTGATGACCTGGCAGCCCACATACGGCTTGTCCTCCTCCATCAAATCTTCGCTGCAGGAAGCAAGGGGTCCTGTCTCTTTCTCTCCTGGCTAGAAAATACTGCCAGTTTGTTCACAGTCCGCAGGTGCTCATCAAGGGATGGGAAGAAGGCAGTTGTCAGGGTAACCACAGGCCAAATTTTATTTCAAGACTCTCTGAGCAGAGAGATGGGTGAAATTCTGCCTCGCCGCAGCGTGAACGGGTTGCTTGTTGTGCTGAGGAGGGGCTCCCTGGATGGCACAAAATGCCTTCCACAAAAGGAGCCGGGAGGGGAACGGGCAACGGCTGCACAATCGGTGCCTTTGTTGTTTACTTTTAAAAACAGAAGGCTGGGCTCTGAGCAGCATGTTCCTTCACGGAAGACCTGGAGGGAAACGGCAGCAGCAGTCGGGAGCAGAGGGCAAGTGTTTATACAGGCTTGCTGCTTCTGGGTAGGCTCTGTAAAAGAGCAGGCATGCCGGATCAACGGGTAGGAAAAGAAAGCTTTCCTCATTCCCATTGAGGCAATGAGTCGGGCACCCAGTAGGGCGTAGCAGGAAGAATGGCAGGCTAGAACAGCTTAGGGAACTGGGAATGTTCAGCCTTTCAAAAAGAAGGCTGAGGGGAGATATGATAGCCATGTTTAAATATTTGAAAGGATGTCACACAGAGGAGGGAACAGGTTTGTTTTCCATGGCTTCAGAGACTAAGACTCGGGGCAGTAGTTTAAAACTACAGGAAAAGAGATTCCATTTGAACATTAGGAAGAACGTCATGACGGTCATTGCTGTTCTGCAATGGAAGATGCTGCCACAAAGGAGGGTGGTGGAGTCTCCTTCCTTGGCGGTTTTTAAGCAGAGGCTGGATGGCTGTCTGTCGGGAGTACTGTGATGGGGGATTCCTGCGTGGCAGGGGGTTGGACTAGATGGCCCTTGAGGTCTCTTCCAACTCTATGGTTCAATGATTCTATGACCCTGTACCTGAAATAGAGCTGGGGTGGGCTTCATGTCCCCACTCAGCCACAGCTGCTGACTGGGTGGGGTGGGGGTGGGGGGGCACACGTGTGGAACTGGCAAAGCCAATGCCTTCAGTATCTCAATTGCTGTGAGAAGCTCAGCTAGGGGTGACACAAATCATTCCTGACTTGATAGCACTAAACAAAACGAAATGAAAAAACACTTCCTTAAATCTTGAGCTGGTGACTTTTTCCCTCAGGCAAACTGGATATATTCGAAATCCGACCGCTGCCCACCAAATTGTGACGTCACCCCCTTCAATGACTGGGTTTTCAAAGGCACAACTGGGTTTATTTCGACATCCCACTGCTGTGCCACCAAATTGTGATGACACCTCCCTTTTACACGTGTAATTGTGATGGAAATGGTAATGCTACCACCTTTTATTCACTTGGTAATGCTGCCACCTTTTAAAATCATTGCCTCATGAATTGGGACAGACTCAGATGTAAAATATCTAAACAATAATGAAGTTTATTGAGAAAATAATAAATATAACAATGTCTGAGGATGGTATGCGTTGCCTTTAACATACAATGGATTTAATCAACTCTACAAGCCTCCCTGTCTTTAATAACTAGTAAACAGTATAGCCCTCACTGCCTGACAGAACTCCAACAGAGCAGTGCTCTCTCCCAGCACTCACTCTCACAACCTCAACTTAACTGAACTCCACTGAACTGCCTCAACTGACTAGACTCCACCCTTTTTATATCATACCATTCCCCGCCCTCCTGCTGGGATTGGCTGATGATTTGTATATTCATTACTCCTGTTTCCAGGTTTTTGTCACAATGACACATTAGGTCCAAAGAAACTTGCTATTCATCCCAGGCAAAAACCAAACAAAACAAAATAAATGGCAAAAACAAAAAGACTAACTATTCTATTTTAATGTAAGCTTTCTTGGACATGTCCACTTCTTCAGAAATATAGTAGTAGAAGTTGCTGAAGAAGTGGATGTGTTCATGAAAGCTTACATTAAAATATAATAGTATATA
This sequence comes from Phrynocephalus versicolor, assembly GCA_023846285.1. Classification (NCBI taxonomy): domain Eukaryota; kingdom Metazoa; phylum Chordata; class Lepidosauria; order Squamata; family Agamidae; genus Phrynocephalus; species Phrynocephalus versicolor. Next base: position 230,822 of record JAHTLZ010000309.1, on the reverse strand, counting down.
AGGTTTGAATGGATGTTTTGACTTGATGGAATCGAACACACACTTCTTAAGTTCCAAACATCCTGAAAATTTCATACTAGAGGAGAAAATGATACAAGCTTGTGAAGAACTTCGTGTACTAGCAGAGAACTCCCGACTGGAAAAATATTTTAAATTAAAAGAAGAAGAAGAAAAAGTAGCACAGCTTGGAAAAGAACAAAATGAAGCAACAGCAGAAGACCTGAAAGAAGCTAAAATTCTGCAGACATCAGTTATTGGTGAACTCCAAAATGAAATTTCACCTTTGAAAGCACTTTTAGAGATGAAGGAAAAGAAACTGGAGGAAAGGAGGGATGAATCTGATACATTTGTTTTCGAACTCCAGAAGAAATCAGCAGAACTAGAAGTAATTACCGCAGTGGAAAACATTAAAGAAAAGGAAATATGTAATTTGGAAATGCAATTGTCTGGTGCATCAGAAAGTAAAGAAGATTGCTTACAGCAACTTACATCAATGGAAGCAGAGCTTGAAAAGGAAATATTACATAATGAGCAACTTCGTCTGGATTGGAAGAAAGTATTACTGGGCAAGGAACAAATGATACAAGAAGAGAATAAGATGGCTAATGAATTTAGAAAGCTGCAGGAATCTGAAAAGCAAATAGAAAACCGTGTAAAGAAGCAACCCTACTTGGAAGTGAAGGATGCTAATGACAGACCTGATTCGGTGGTTGCAAAAGACACCTGGGAAAAACAACGACAGCCTGTGAACATCGTGCTTCAGCGGATCTGAGAGGACGAGAGGACGAAAAGAGCATCCAAGTGGCAACTAGGAAATCCAGAAGACAACTACTTGAGACACGTCGTGGGACGAGGCGTGATCGACCCCCTGCAGAGGAAAATCGACACGATCGACTTGTGGCCAAGACAGACCAACAAAAAGAAGGTGAGATCTTTTTTGTGTCTTGCAGGATATCACAGGAGGTTTAGTCCACATTTGAGCACCATTGCAACACAACTGACTGAACTGACAAAAACGAAGCACCCGTATGTCATACAGTGGTCGCTTGAATACCAAGCTGCATTTGAGGGGACTCTAATGAACTGTATCGGGAGTGGTGTCAAAGAGCTGAATCCCACATTCCAGAACCCAAGGAAAAATGGCATCAATTTACTGTGAACTGGACTTTGAATTTATGTGCCAGAGGAAGTGATCAACCGTGGCGTATCATCGTCCAGCTGTTGCAGCAAGAGGCGGAAGACATTGATTACATGGACCATGGTTAAATAATAATAATGTAATATTGTTATTTTATTGCTGATGTAAGAGGAAGTTGTTGGTTTAAAAAAAAAGTATGGAACTGTAATATAAAATGTGAAAACCATAACTTAATGTGTTAACTGTAAATGAAAAATGCAAGGTAATGTATAATTAGAGCTTACTATAAATCAAAATGTTTACGTGCTATTTAGAATATAAGTTAAGGATAAAAATTGTATGTATATTGGTAAGTAAAATAGCTTAAAATGTAAACCAAATATATGTATTTATGCATCTTAACATAGATTGATTCTAGTATGATCAATAAGGTCTTTACAGGTATTTGAAGTTATGATGTTAACCAATGTTATAAGAGTATAGTCTATTTAAAATGTAATGATATAGAAAGAATTATTGCATTTAATGATATTATATGGTAATAAGGTTGAACATGTTATAAAACAGTTTATAGATAGGCAGAATTGAAGCTGATAAACAGAAGGATGTATGAATTAGATAAATAGGCTACAGAAGAGAATTTTAAGTGAGACAAACCAAGGTAAGTTTATTCCCTTAAGATTTCTTTATAAGGGGGGAGGTATTGTGACAAAACCATGGAAACAGGAGTAATGAATATACAAATCAGCCAATCCCAGCAGGAGGGCGGGGAATGGTATGATATAAAAAGGGTGGAGTCTATTCAGTTGAGGCAGTTCAGTGGAGTTCAGTTAAGTTGAGGTTGTGAGAGTGAGTGCTGGGAGAGAGCACTGCTCTGTTGGAGTTCTGTCAGGCAGTGAGGGCTATACTGTTTACTAGTTATTAAAGACAGGGAGGCTTGTAGAGTTGATTAAATCAACTGTATGTTAAAGGCAACACATACCATCCTCAGACATTGTTATATTTATTATTTTCTCAATAAACTTCATTATTGTTTAGATATTTTACATCTGAGTCTGTCCCAATTCATGAGACGACGATTTTAAAAGGTGGCAGTATTACCAAGTGAATAAAAGGTGGCAGCATTACCATTTCCATCACAATTACACGTGTAAAAGGGGGGTGTCGTCACAATATGGTGGCACAACAGTGGGATGTCAAAATAAACCCAGTTGTGCCTTTGAAAACCCAGTCAGTGAAGGGGGTGACGTCACAGGACTTGTTTTCTCAGAAGCACTAGTAGTGTGGTCACCGGCTTGTGACCAAGGAGAACGAGGAGGCAGGAACCTGGAATTTTTCAAGGATTTCCCAGAAAAAAGGCAGCTCATTCCGAGCTAGGATGGAGAATCATACAATGAGCAACAATGTGGAATGCTGGAGGAATAAACAATGGAAAAATGTTAACGTGTTGACTGGCTGCCACTCCCGGAAGAAGAGGCAGGGCAGGGCAGGGCGAAGAGTAGACGGGAAGGACCTCCCCACATTCCCAGGATGCTCCTTTGACCTTAGATGGCTATTCTTAGTGCTGCTCATGGCACTTGCCTTTCCTCTCTCCAGACGGGTCACTGTGGCCACTGAGATCTCCCTGAGGTAGAAAATCCCATCTCTCATCCCATCCCAAGAAAGAACTGGTGATGTGATTCCTTCGCAAAGAGAGATCGGGACTCAAGTCATAATTCCAGGGTTCCAAGGGCTGAGTCCCCAAGTTAGCACTGCCTCCGTGCTGCTGTGCATGCACTTTCCAGCGTAAAGAGCCACAGACTTGCCACTGAAGTGGGGCCCCGAGGCAACATGAGATGCGATGCATCTGACCCTTGGCCTCCACGTTGGACTGGAAAGTGAGGTTTGAAATGTCGTCTGAATATCCTTACCTTTGGGGACAAGGCAGACATCAACATGTTTGGAAAATGAAAGCCATCTCTACTCAGTATTATTTATTTATTTATTTATAGTCTTATATCCCGCCCATCTTCCCCAAAGGGAACTCTGGGCGGCTTACAGCAATAAAAGCAAATAAAAACAAGAAGACAAATAAGAGTAATATTTCAGGATGAGAGGATTTCTAAAGGCATGAAGGAACAGTCAATAGTAAAGCCCCTTAGAATGCCCAATTTCTTTCAAGCAGTTGCATCATGAAGGAGACTTGTCAGCAGGTAACAACATCATATTCAATCTTCTTTATACTTTTTTGCCTTCCTTGTAAGTGGGCTGGGAGTTAACACGTGATATGTTCTACCTACAGCTCCAACAGATAAGAAGATAAGATGTGCCCTTGTTTGACATCTCTGACTATAGGAAGCACTTCTCAAGGGCATCAAGTCCAAACCCCTGCCTCATCCAGGAATACACATCCAAGGAGATCTGCCGGGTGGTTGTCCAAATTTCTTTAGGATGCCTCCAGTGTTGGAGCCCTCACCACCACCTCCGGAGGTCAGAGGGTTCCCCTGTTGTGCTGCTCTAACAGCTAGGAAGTTTTTGAGCCCATTGCTGCCCATCCTGCCCTCTGGGATGATCGAGAACAGATCCTGCCCCTCCTCTGGGTGACAGCCCTTCACATATTTGAAAAGTGCTATCGTATTGTCCCTCCGTCTTCTTTTTTTGTAGGCTAAACATGCCCGATTTTTCCAGTCCTTCCTGAGCAGATCTGTCTTCAGTTCAAGGCTGATCAAGAACCCCAAGAAGGAAGGAGGAGACCCAGGACTCGGAAACCGGACCACACCTTTTGATTTCGGCTCTGGGTTCAGGAACAGGCCCCTGTCTTCCCTCTCCAGGGGAGAGGTAGCATCAGTCAGCTTAAAGTACAGTATTAAAATAATTATAATCTATATTATGTATATATGAGCATTTAGGATGTTATGCAATTCCTATTTCCTTCGCTCTGAGGGAGGTGGATGGAGGTCTCATTTGGCCTTAACCCAGGTCCTTCCTTTAGGCCAAGGTTTCCTCCTAGGCACAAGAGCGCCCCTCCCCCTCCAAAGCCTTCCTCCTCCTGAAGCAAAACAAGTTGAGGAGCCATCACAAAATCCAAATGCAAAAGGAATCACTTTGGGGCCTTTGGCTTTCGGCTGTTCATGTGGGTTGGTGGCGGGAGATGGAATCACACATTATTTGGGAAGTTGTGCAAAAGAGAGGCAGAGCCCCACCCAGGGGAGGGAAGCTTGCTTTGGGCCCTTCCGCCTTCAGTCAGTTGGGCCCTTGATTCCAGAGGATGCGAATATTTGGGTTTGGGTTTGCCTTTCCTGGGTTTAACTGGAATGCTGGCACCTGGATTGGCCTGATAGATATTGATCTGAGCTTTTATTCTTCTGATATCCAAAATTCTCTGGGAAATAAACGATTTAAAGATGCTTCTTCATTGGGGCTGCCCCAGACCAGCTTTTTAATCAGTGCTTGGCGCTCAAGGGCTGACAGAGTAGCTGGTTTGATAGACAGAAAGATAGGGCTGAAATGTAATGAGTTACATTGCAGTTACACGTACTCGGTCTGTGGGAATTAAGTTATATCATAGTGCAGGGCACTGGCACAAACAAGAGGGAGGTCTTTGGCTGCCGCTCTTGGAATAAGGCTGCAAGTCTCCTTCACCCGGTTGCATGTCGGATCAATTACAGTCCACAGCCAACAGCCGCCACAAGCCAAAAACAAAACAAATAAACAAAAAAAACCTATTTGCCGCTTATGCACATGGATTCTTGCAGTCGGCTTCTACTCACTGAAGCCAATCATGACACAGAAATACTTTTTTTGCTGCATGCATCCTAAGGCTTCTTAGTAATGATTTGGTTTGGTAATGCCATCCCCAGTACGTTTAAAATGGCTGATCAGGGATCTCCACTCTAACATTCTGAAGAGAGAGAGAGAGAGAGAGAGAGAAAGAGAAAACAAGAACCTAAGAGGAGCCCTGCTGGACCAGGCCAAAGGCCCATCTAGTCCAGCTTCCTGGATCTCCCAGTGGCCCCACCAGATGCGTTTGGGAGCGCACGAGACTAGATCTCTGTCTCCTGATCCCACTCCCCTGCACATTCCTGACAGGAATGGAATGCCACAGCAGCCACATCCCTTGTTTTGGACAGGTCCCTCTTCAGGCAGATGTCCCTAGCTGCAGGGGGGGGGGGAAGTAACTACAGTGGACCCTTGTATAACAAACGGTTTCGATAACAAAATCTGTACAACGTAAAAAATTCCAGAGATAGGGGAAATTTGCTTAACAGAATCATCTATGGGGTGAATCTCCCCATAAAAATGGTCACAATTAGGGATTACTCCACTTTCAAAGCATTCCTATGGGAAATTTGTATAAAGGAAAATTTGCTTAACATAATTTCATTTGGAATGAATGAATTCTTTTATTTATTGATTGATTTGATTTGATTTGTGTACCGCACCATCTGGCCAACAGTCACTCTGGGCAGTTTATAAAAATTGAACATAAACAATACAATGAATAATAAAATTAAACAATATACAAAGTATAAATGGAAATAAAAAACTAAATAAACATAATTAAAAATGACAACAAAGCAAAAATAATAAATCAAATACATACAAAAACAGAGGCCAATTAAAATATAAACCAGATCAGCTAGATCGGTGAGATGACAAACTAGGCACTAATTGTGGGCTGTTATTTTTAACACAGTTTTGATCAGCTAGCCGGCCTAATGAGTGGAGCCGGCTGCAGAAAACAGGAAAAAAACTTCCACAGGCCTGTGAAAGTTGGTGACTCCATGAGAAGAGAGACCTGCAGGTGGACTCAGAGTCAGGTCTTTCTTTCCTCTGAGCCCAGGGTTTTGGTTGCTTAATCATCTGTTTTAATGGTGTTTGTGTGTGTGTTTAATGTCTGCTGTAGCTCCCGGGCTATGAAGCCAAGTTGGCACCTGATCTCTTTGCAAGGGAGCCCAAAGGACCCTCCAGTAACCCCAGGGTTATCTGTATCTTGGAAAAAAGATAGGGAATTTTATTGCAGTGAAAACAGCAAAAAGTCTGGAGGCACCTGAATTCAAGATTAACCAGATTAGCATAGGCTACTGGGTGAATTGCATAAAAAGCCTAGCAATTTTTCAAGTGTTTCGAGTTTCCTTGTTGCCTTTGCTGCAACAAGCTATAAAGTTACATGGACACCTTGTAACTCAATGCAAACCTGTTCTGTCGCCTTCATAAAGATGGGTCCTGACATCTTGCGATCAATTCAGTTGGGCAGCACCTTTTAGAGACGCCCTCCTCCATACGATTACCGCAAGTCGGAGGGGACTGGGTGGCATGTCACCAAAACCACTTTTTGAATGCGGTTTGAGCCACCACCCTTCTTGCAGCCCCCTCAGCCAACCTTCTCTCTTTCCTCCTGGGGTGGGAGCGGCCCGAGGGAGTGGGAGGTGGTGGGGACAAGGCCTGGCACCATCTTTCTCGCTCTCTCAAACCCCAGATTGGAGGAAAGAGCCACCAAAGAGGTGGAAGAGAAGGAAAGGGCAGCCAAAGTTGGAGGGGGAGGGAAGGGCTGGGGCGGGGAGGGGGCGGAATGATGGGGGGGGGCAAAAGCAGACTGCACTCCAGGAAAGAGGCAGACAGAGAAGAGGCCACCACAATGGCGGTGCCAGCGTTGGGTTTGGGGAAGAAGGGGTGTCCAGCAGGGGCAAAGGCCGTGCGTTTCCGAAAGCTCATTCAGCCTGTTTCCAATCTTGGCAGTGGATCCTGATCTATGCAACCACTTTGGCATGGGATGGCTGGTCTCCCCTCCCCCCCTTCCTCCTCACTGGCCAATACAAGCCATTCCGACCCATGCTGGGAAGAGCTGCACCTGTTGAATTTTGAAAAGATGTATGGGGAGGAGATACTTTTTTGTGTTTCAGCAACTTGCAGTTCTGTTTTTCAAAGCTTGACCCAAGGGTCACCCAGTGGAAGAAGCTTGGTTTCCTAACATGCCCCACAGGATGAAAGGGTCCAGGTCTTCCGTCCCTCCTTTCTTGGGAGGTTCGATGATCAGCCTCTTCTGTCCCCTGCTGAAAGGAAGGCCTGCGATGGTGAAAACTCTCAAGTCTCAGCCTAGGGTTGTTATCCAGTTGGCGGAGGAGGATCGCCTTACCCTCTGTGGATGCAGCGCTTGGTAAGGAATGGAGGCCCTTCCCCACAAGGGGCAAACTCTCTCTGGTTACTGTATACTGTACCATAAACTCTGATCAATTAGTTAAAAAAAT
>JAHTLZ010000309.1:138921-221823 GCA_023846285.1 Phrynocephalus versicolor | reverse complement strand
GATATGAGTGGGACCATTTCCGCAAGGCCATGCTGCCTTGGCTGTCAACTTTCTGAAGCCCCACCTGTGGTAGATCATCAGAGGAGATCTGCCAGTTCAAAATGGCCGGAGGGCCAAAGGGTCCCCCCCCGTCCGCCTCCTCCTCCTGCTACAGTTCATCCAACTTGATGTCCCTGTTCGTTGAGGGATCAGGTGGAGAGATTTGCGTTTCTTGAGCTGACCAAAAGCAGGCTGAAGTGAGCCTGAGTGTCTTTGTGCCCAGCCTCAAGAGTCTCGGTGTGAGCGAACCTGTCACCAGCTCAGAGGTTCCTTGGCTGGCCCTCTCCTTAAGGGAGGTGGGGGTTGGAAGCCACCAGGAGGATGGAGGGCTGCGGGCTCCTCCCCCCCCGGGTCTGTAGGGGTGCCAGGTTTCAGCAAAAACCTGTATAGGCCCTGTTGGAAACCCTCCATAGAGCTATAGAAATGCTGAGTCGGATGGAATCCGACAGCTCAGCTCGTCCCTCCACGCAGGAGGCAGCGGCTAGTCCTGAGGACTTCATGGAAGCTGGTTCCCCTGCTTACGTGTGTGGGGTGACTGTTTTTGGTAGCTGCACTTGGGCACAAAACCTGACTTGCATTCTTAGGTTTAAATATGTAAAGCAGGGAGGACCAGATGTGGTGAGGTAAAAATGTGTGGGGGACCGACCATTGGCCCCCAGGCCGGACTTTGGACAAGCCGCTAGGACATGCAAGAGGTGGGGAGGATGCTGCAGCAACGGAGCCAGGGGAAGGTAGGCTGGGCAGGTGGTTGGGGGGATGGACGGAGGCAGGGAGGGCAGGCAAACTATAAAACTGCAAGCTGACGTCTTCCTTCAGTATGGGGAGGAGCCAGCTGGCAGGGATGTGTGACAGGCTGAGCCGGTGGGGAGAAAAAACTGCGGGCCACTCAAAATTTGAAAATGAGCTGCATTTGGCCCCCGGGCCTGACTTTGAACATGCCTGATGTAAAGCATTGCCTGGAGATGATTTCTTTCTTTCTTTCTTTCTTTCTTTCTTGATTACTCTCATTCTTTAGTTTTGTGTTCTGTGACATAGTGGAAAGTGTAGCAGTTTGGAAGTTTGGGTTGTTGAGCAGTGAATTACTAGGTAAATGGAGTGATATTCATTCCTTTCATACAGAAAGCTGCTCAGCATCCAATTTAACTTTGAGTTTGGCTGTGCATTGCTATTATTTTTGATATTTGTTTTGAGGGAGAAGGGTTCTGTGGGTTGTGGGTTTTCCCCCCCCCATCAAATACTTGTAGTATTGCCCTTCTTCCTTCTCTTCTGAAAACACAAGCACCTGTTGCTTCTGCTGGGTTGCCAGATATCTCTGACACATCTGCCATGTGAACTTCAGGTTGGTTCTGGTGACACAGGGGTTAAACTGCTGTCCTTTGGTCAACCCTCTGCTCACAATGTGTGTTTATTCCCAGGTAGCTGGCTTGAGGTTACTCAGCCTTCCATCCTTCCAAGGTTGGTAAAATGACCTTCCTAGCATTTTGACAGTTGAAGTCGTGTGTCCAATAAAGACATGGAAGCTCAGAAATATTGTGGTATTATTATTTTTGTCGTATTATATTTGTCAATACACTTGACTCAGAGGAAGCTCAGATCACATTGTATGACACATTAATGCAGAACACCATAAAACTCCAAAAGGTTCACAAACTTTTTCTTGCAACTGTACCACACTGGAGACAATGAGTATGTAACATTTGCCAACGTACATGAAAGACAGTATTCAAGGCTAAGAGCAAGTGTGAAGAGACAATATAAAAGCAAGAAGAAAAAGAAAAGAAAAAGGGCACTCTCAAGAGAAGGAAAATTAAAATGGAAAAATATTAAGTAGTGCTACAAACTCAGTCCAAGCAGTAATGCATGAGAAGAATCCATCTGAGGATCACAGTCAGTTACTCCAACAACATCTGCCTTCTACTTGGATTATTAAAACTGCCTTTTTTATTTAAAAAAATCCAGCCTGTAAAGGGATTACTACTGTCTCCTCTGGTTTACTTTCAGGTATCCTTGTGGCACGTGCTCCCTCTTGCCCAGAGTTCCCCTGGCAGCCTCTCCCTCCGCCAACGGGTCTCTCTTGGTTAGACTCAAGGCAAGATTCACTGGCCCTCTTTGGTTCTTTCTCCCCTCTTTGTAGGAGAAAAGGATCAGCCCCACAAGCCAGGGATCTCCCGGAGGGGCCATCCTGGGCAGAACTGGTTCCCCCCAATGTACGCCACAAGAACTGAAGTCTCCCTTCGCAATCATGTTGTGTCTCTTGGAAATCCCTGCAATTTGCTTTTCCAGACGTCCATCCGCACCCTCACCTTCATTGGGAGGTTGGGCCAAGACTCCGACTGCCATATTCCTTTTCTTTCCCGTCCCAACGACATGGACCCAGAGGCTCTCAATGGGGGAACATCCCATCTCCCCCTCCTGCCTTCCTGTGTAAGAATGTACATTTTCCACAAACACTGCAACTCCTCCTCCCCTTCTCTTCTTTTTCAACCACTCATATCCCTCAGTTTCTCTATTCCAGTCCTGGGGGTTGTCCCCTCCCCCAAGTTGCACCAAGACTGGCCTCTGCAAAATCTCTCTTTTTTTGGGTGGGAGCCGTGGAAGAGAAGCTCCAGCAGGCAAGGAGATTTTGCGAAGGCTTCCTGGGAGTTCATCCAGGTCATCCTTTGAAGGGGGGGCTTTGAAAGGGGGGTGCTTTGAAAAGGAGAATTCCGGGGCCAATCCAGGTAAGCCTCAGGCTCCCTCAGCAGCAAGGAGGAGGAGGACCCGGGGGAAATCGAGGGAGGAACCGGTTCCCATCCAGAAGAGGCCCTTCATCAGCTCAGGCACCACTGTCTATGCGTAGAGGGAGGACAGCTGAAGCCAGCCTCCCCCCCCCCCGAAACCAACCGCCCCTCATCCTCCTGCAAATGCCATGAATAATGGGACACCTGCAGGAAAGGCAAGCATCCCAACAGAGAATCCGAGAGCCACCCATTCAAAACAAGACACACTGGGGGCACATGGAGGGTGCTGAACAGGAGATTCCAAAATCCACCACCACACGCACAAAGCAGTGGCTTCCAAATAACAGGCCCATGATCAAAAAAAAAACATGCCGCAGCACCACACCGTGGAGGCACTACAGGAAATGCAGAGCTGAATATTGGAGACATCAGGCCCAGTGACCAACGCGAGAGGCCGCAACATCACGATCAGGTGGGCAATATAAGAAGCCCCGGATCCAGCACTGCAGACATCAGGCCAAAGTGAGGAGCCTCCACACGATGACTATGGGGGCTTTCCAAGCAGCCAAGAGCCTGGCAGCACACTCAGAGCCCAAAGCCAGGGGCCTGACTCTGATGCCCAAGGGGGCAGGACAAGAAGCCCAGGACCACAGGTTAAAGGGAAATGGCCCCGGTTGCAAAGGAAGAGGCTACCCCATGACCACCAAAGGGGAAGAAGAAGGAGACCAAAGTCCTGCAATCTTGAGAATTGGGCACCAAGTGAAGAGCCTCCCTATGATGGCCACAATGGCCAAATCAGAATGCCACAGCCCGGCATGGCACATAAGAGATGCTGGACAGAAGGTGAGGGACCTCACCACGATGAAGACGGGGGAAGATCAAGAAGCCCAGACTCTGCAGCCCCAAAAAAGAGGCCCAGGTTGTCAAGTGCCGAGCCACACCATGATGGCCACAGTGGCAATACAAGTGTCCCAGAGCCTCTTATTCCTGGAAAGAGGCAGTGGGCAGAGAGTACGGAGCCCAGAGCTCCACATTCCAGTGAACACTCTCAGTGTGCACGGTGAGGGACCAAACGTCATCATCGGCCCGGAATCCTAGAATCCAGGTTGGAATACCATATAATAATTGAGGCAATATCTTGGCCTTGAAAACTTGAATAGCAGCAGGTACAAATTGCCGCCCCCCCTCCCCTTGGTAAAGAAAATGCGAGTAATTGCCTTTTGTGTATTCTGGGCTGCTTGGATTACAGATTGTCTATGAGCAGCCCAAGATAATTTATAGTGAAATATGATACCTAGATATTTAAACTGTTTTACTTGCTCAATGCAGTTGCCATTAATTGACCACTTTCTTAATGTTACACATCAAGCAAAAACCATAATTTTAGTTTTGGTGAAATTAATGACCAGTTGATTATTTTTGCAGTAAGTCATGAATGCACGTATTAGTCGTTTGAGGCCTATTTTTGATAGAGACAATAGAACAGCATCGTCCGCATATAACAGTAGGGGACATTTAGTGTCTGCCAATCTGGGAGGGTGAAAGTCTGATACAAGGCAACAGTCTAGTAGGTCATTGAGATAAAGGTTGAATAGTGTGGGGGCCAATATACAGCCCTGGTGGACCCCTTTATTAGCAGGAATAGATTTTGTCAGATTTCCTTCTGTGTTACACCTTACACATAGGGTGGTGCTCTGATAGAGACCTTTAATGAGATAGAGGAGTCTTTTATCTATAGAGGTCTTGTAGCTTCAACCATAATATATCTCGTGGGTCAGAGTCAAAGGCTGATTTTAGGTCTATAAATGCAGTGTAAAGACCATTGCCATGAGAGGTCATGTATTTCTCAGCAAGATGGTTTAATATCATACATTGATCAGTTGGTGATCTACCCTTTCTGAAGCCGGCTTGTTCTTCCCCCAGAATGTTTTCTTCCTCTATCCAAGATTCCAGTCTTTGGTTTAGATAACTAGCATACAGCTTACCCAACACTGAGAGTAAGCTGATTGGCCTGTAGTTGGATGGATCTCCTCTTTCTCCTTTCATAAAGATAGGTATTATTATGGCCTCAGACCAGGCAATGGGAAATTTGCCCAAGTTGTTAATATGTGTAAACAAGTTTGCCAACAAAGGCGCCCACCAGCCTATATTAGCTTTCAGCATTTCTGGGAGGATGGCATCTGTTCCATAATTTACAACTCAATTATGACAACTCTAAAATTGTTGTATAAAATCAGAAAATAGTAAAGCTGGGTGGAATTTCAAGAGATAATCAGTAATCTCTATTCCTATGTGCTGAACAAGTCCCGTTGAGATGTTCCCAAGGAGGTGTGCATGTTTACTAGACCGGTCACATTTTAAAATCAATACTCTCTTTTCAGTACCATCTTACAAGCTGTGCTAAAGAAAGGCCTTGCTCTAAAGGCTGTTTAAAAAAAAGAATGCATGCACTTTGCCTAGGAATTTGCAGCCTTAATGTGAACCTCCTTGAACTGTTTTAGATACCTGATACTGAGCTAAACGTTGACCAAGAATGATATATTTCTGGTTAAAGCACTTTCATTTCTGTACCAGCAGGCTTAATTTTTTAGTCTGGTAATTTGGAAGGTCTTAAAATGGGCATTAACCTATAAACAGTCAGCCTCATTCTAGGGCTATAGAAGAAAATTATTTGCTTCAAAATTTGATGAATCTAATTCATTGGATTTATGCCTCCTGGATGAAAACACAATTTTACAGGTATATATTTGCTATTTGGGGATTCTGCAGGAAATGCAAGTTATAAACTATATGTTATAAATTATATTTTATTTCATGTTATTTTCATTATATTTACTGTATTTATTATGTTGATTGTTTGTATTGTATGAATTGTATGTGTTTTCATTATATAGTACTGATTAATTAATAGATAGATAGATAGATAGATAGATAGATAGATAGATAGATAGATAGATAGATAGATAGATAATGGCCCAATCCAGGTGGCAGGAAAGCCCCCCCCCCCCAAGGGCAGCCACAAATCCACCCGGATCCATCCACTCCTGGGATGGAGGGCCTGACTCTGGCCTCCTCCCCTGCCAAGGGTGGTCTCTCAGTCCCAGTGAGCCCAAACCCCACCCGGTCATGGTCTCCCCCGAGATAGTTCTTGGGAAGGGCACCAGGCACGGTCAGCCTTCAGGAGCAGCCGTGTCCTACGTTGTCCACTCGAGAGCTCTCCCAAGCCCACGTGGAAAGGCCCATGTTAGTTGGAGCCAGCAGCAGCTGTCCCAGGAGAGGAGCTGCCTCTCGTGGAAGGCCTCCGTTCCCTCCCTGCCGGGACGAGTCTTGTAGTCCGCCCGTCCATCTGTCTGTCAGGCAAGGGGTGGGGTGGGGTGGGGGAGAAAGGGAGGCTTCCTTCTGTGGAACAGCCCCCCTCTTGACAGGGACCTCATGGACAGAGGAGTGGCTCCGGAAATTGGGGTGCAACTCCCCAGTGGGACACCACGGATCCTGGTGCTGCTGAAAAGATGGACGTCCCTTGAGGACACTCTGAGGGAGCGGCCAGAGAAACCTTGCCTCTTCTTCCTCCTCTTGGGGAGCCTTTGGAGGAGAAATCAGGCCCTCCTCTAGAGAGGAACGAAAAGCAGAGGCCTCGATTTAGGCTTATTGGTTGTTTATTTAAAGTATTTCTCCCCCCCCCCACACACACACACGCCTTGCTTCTTAATCCAAGGTGGTTCACACCATTAAAAGGAAAATGTTCTAAAGCTAAAAAAGGGGAAGTATGCAAGTCCTGGAAAAGAATCAAAGAAGTATGATATTAAAAAGGATAAATAAAATCCATCCCTAATTGGCCTTTAGACACCAGAGCACAACCATCTATTGAGAAAAACCCGCTCTGGTCCCCAGTCCCAAAGGGGAATCCCCGGGGTATCTGAAGGCTTGCTGTGGGCAACCCCACGTGAACACTACATTGAGCCCACTTCTGACCTGCAGGACAGGGGTCCCTGGGGACTGACCCTTGGGTGGTCGGGAGGGGGGCTCTCAGAGGTCCTCAGGCCAGCCACACACACCTCCTTCCACGGTGGGTCAAGAAGCTTGAACCCCTTGTATAGCCACGTTTGGTGGGTTTCTCCCAAAGCATCTCCGGGTCCCCCTGTGTTTTTGGAGGTGCTCCTCCTAAGGAGGTGTGGACCTTGTGGGGGTCTTCGGGTAGGAACTTCTAACAGTTGGGGCAGTCCTGGTTCCCCTGAGCATCAGTAGGTGTGTAAGTCCAGCTGTGACTTCTGTTGGCTCTCCGTTGCCTTGGATGCTGGGCAGAGGGTCTGTCAGGGCATATCTCCATCTTCAATCAACTGGCTCATGGGACATTCCTGTGAGAATCCAGCCCCACCTGGTCCCATGCCAAGAGAAACAGGAGGATGCCAAAGCTTTGTCCATGCAGGGGGAGGGATGGGCGGATGGCTGCCTGGACAATCCCCCTGCCCGCATGCCTGCCCCCAGCTGTGTGTGATGGTTCCTGCCAGCAATTTGAGAGGGCCAGGATTATTTTTAAAGGGCAGGAAAAGCCCAGAGGAAATAGGCTCTACTACACAAGGCATCTCAAAAATAGCAGAGACATGTGGAAAGATTTGGAAAAATCTTTGGTTTAGGTCCTGTGTGGATGGTATGTGCTGTCAAGTCATATGCAATTTACGACAATCCTAAAAGAGGTTCCATGAGATGTGAGGTATTTAAGGAGTAAAAAGAGAGAGAGAGAGAGAGAGAGAGAGAGAGAGAGAGTTTGTGAACTGGGTCTTCTGAGTCCAAGTCCATCCATCAGTCTACACACTCCAGCAGGTCGATTCTCAGTGTCTTTGTGTGGGTGTTGGACAAAAGGAAAGTCAAAAGTGTTAATTCCTATGGTAGGTCATATGATCAGCCTTGAATTGTCATAGGGTTGGAAGGGACCTTGGAGGTCTTCTAGTTCAACCCCCTGCCCAAGGCAGGAGACCTCATAACATCCCAGACAGATGGATGTCCAATCTTTGTGGAAGATGTGGAAGAGGCTTTTATAGCCTGACATGGCTCCATTGCCTTTTGCCTGAACGGGGAAAGATGGTGCCCGGGTCCCCTCCTGCTGGCTTTGCTGCTCAATGGAGCGATGGCCAACGTCATGGTCCCTGATCCACCTCTTTCTGGTTTGTTCTCTATTGAGAGCCAACTTGGGCCAGAGAGCTTCTCTAATCCAGGAGAGCTTCCTGAAGGCTTTCCAGAGGAGATGTAATTGGTGGGACTGGTTGGCAAGCCCCCTCCCTGGGCAGGTCCCTTTCCTCCCTTCCACATGCCATCCTCCCATTGGTTCTTCTGCTTGAACAGATTTCTTAAACATGCAAAGACATCCTTGTGTTTGTTCCATCTCCTCCTCAAATGCCCCACTTGAGGTGAAGGAGTGGTCCAGGCAGTTCTGTTTGGAAGTAACTGTTCTTGGTTACATCAACAGAACCATAGTGTCTAGATCAATGGAAGTGGTAGTACCACTCTATTCTGCTTTGGTCAGACCTCATCTGGAGTACTTTGTCCAGTTCTGTGTACATCAATTTAAAAAGGATGTTGACAACCTCAAGCAGGTGCAGAGGAGGGTGACCAAGATGACTGAGAGTCTGGAACGTATGTCTTACAAGGAGTGCCTTAGGGAGCTGGGAATGTTTAATCTTACAAGGCTGAGAGAGGATATGATAGCCATGTTAAAATATCTGAAAGGATGACATATCAAAGAGGGGGCTGGTTTGTTTTCCATGGCTTCAGAGAAAAGAACAGTAGGAAGAACTTCATGACAGTTAGAGCTGTCAGCAATGGAATATGCCGCCCCAAAAGAGGGTGGTGGAGTCTCCTTCTTTGGAGGTTTTTAAGCAGAGGATGGCTCTGTTGTGCGTCCTGTGATGGGGGTTCCTGCATGCCAGGGGATTGGACTAAATGGTCTCTTCCAACTCTGTTTCATAAAGTGCTTTTAAAAATAGAAATAGAAATTAATGTACCATGTTTGAACATGGACAACTATAAGATTGTTTTATAGTTATTAAGCCACAAACCAAACAGCATTTTGTAAGTACTTGAAGGGAAGACATTACTAGCAGTAATGCATCACAGTGACATTAGTTAGAAAACAAATGCAATATTTACCAATATCCCTCACTGAATAACTGAAGGCAGTTGTTTGGTTTGATCTGGAGAAGGGTTGGGTTATTTGTTCTCATTCACTGTGTTTTGTTTTCAAAAGAAGCATGTAGGCAATTATTTATTGCATAACTATGTTTCTGTTTATAGTCACCTGAAGGAAGGAGCAGTATTTTCTGAAATCCTAGCCTAAAATCCTAGCCTTAGTGCCACCAGAGAAGGCATTGGACTCCAAGACCCACCCACCACCACCACCACCAATCCTGGCCAAGTGTTTTGGAGTGGCTCCCTTCATACTGGCCCAGCCAGGCCCTCTTCACCCTAAGGTGGAACCTGAGACAATTCCAGTGTTGAATGAAGGAGCTTCGGGATCTGGGTCAATCTTGGTGTTCCTCTTGGTAGATGGAGGCCTTCCTGGTTGTTTTTAGCCAAGTTCGTGTATCAAAAAGACGCAAAAAGAAACTAGGGTGAACCATCAGACTGGATTTTCATTTTGGAAACAAAAAACAAAAAAGCAAAGTTTTCTGTTTATCTACCACCCCATAGCACTGGGCAATTTACAATTTAAGATGCAGGTTACACCCCCCCCCCGCACTCCAGCAGGTTGGGTATTCATTTTGTGTACCTCAGAAGGATGAAAGGCTGAGGCTGCTTTTACACAACCCCTAAAGTCCGAGGCAAAAGGCTCCCCGATGCAGAGCTTAAAATTGTTTTTCCACCAGCTGCTGACTTTAAACAAAATAAAGTACGACCACGCCCACCTAAGCGTGCCCCAGCGCACTTTAGAAGTACCTGGTCTCTGGAGGTAAAAAGTTTTCAGATGCAGATTGTAAAGCTGTGGATGCCGGGCTCCCCTCGCCTTCTGTTTGTTTTTTTGTCCCTACTGCCCCTTTAAGAGACAGGAATCCCTACGGGGCTGCTCTGGACGGCAGGTGGAGGTGAGCCTGCATTCTTTTCTCCCTTTTTTCTCCCTCCCCTCACCGTAGACAGGAGCAATGGAGTGTGGAAGAGTTGGGAACACAGGAAGAGGAACAAACTCCACGATTTCTGGTCCGAATTTAAGTTGTCAGCGGATTTTAGAGGTCGTGTAAAAGCGCCCTGAGTCAACCATGAGCCAGCTACCTGGGATTGAACCCCA
The DNA here is from genome assembly GCA_023846285.1 of Phrynocephalus versicolor. NCBI lineage: Eukaryota > Metazoa > Chordata > Lepidosauria > Squamata > Agamidae > Phrynocephalus > Phrynocephalus versicolor. The sequence goes on along the minus strand of JAHTLZ010000309.1, from coordinate 211,788 downwards.
GGTCGTGGGCACAGTTTTAGCTGCAGTACAGGCATTTAACCACTGCAGCATGAGGATCTTAATAGATAAGAGGTACAAAGGAAAAAGCAGGTTCTTCCTGGATATGAAGGTTCAAGGTTAAAACAACAGGAAGCTCTATATTATCATTTCAGGTCCAAAAGAAATTAGTTAAGAACTCTTAGTCCTTCTTACCCACTCGTGATGGGTAGACACAGGCTTCTGTCCGTGGATGTTTCTTCTGCTGGAGGCTCTCCAACAGCGCCGTGCTCCAGCTTTTCTGCTCCTTCTGCCCAGACAGGCCTAACTAAATTCTTCTCTCCCCCCCCCCTCCAATTTCAGTCATACCAACCCATCTGTTCACATTCTTCATTCATATCAGAGGGCTGCTCAATTTAAAATTGTAGATGCATATGAAATACAGTATAGATCAATCTAACATGGGATTGTGATATCAAGATAATTAGACTCTTTTTGGTTAAAACCAGGGTGCTTCAGTGGTGCTACCATAGTCCTCTGCTAGACCTCTTGTTGCACATGTGGTGGATCAGAAATTGCACACCTAGATGTGCAGCATTGATTGAATTTCTCTACAGACGTGTGGAAAACTTTTCCTGTAACCCAAGTAATTCCCTTTTATTTGATTGTTCTTTGATTTTTCTACTCGCTTCAAAATCCACTAAGTGATGTCCAGAAGGTCCAGGAAGGTCCTGATGGGAGACACTCTTCAGCATCCAGCCATCCCTTCAGCAAAAGTGTTCTGCCTTATATACCACCCCATACCACATCAAGTAGTCCCTGGGTGGTTTACACTTTGGTGGTTCACCTTGTGTACCCTGGAGTAGCAAGGTGTGTTGTTTTTGTTCTCCATATATTTTGCCTCTTCTAGTTTGATTTCTAGAGCTCGACTAATGTGGAGAAACCTTTCCCTCAAGATTAGCCATGTTTGAGGTGCCAGAATATATGGGGTCAAATAATATTAAAACGTATGTTCATAAGGACAATTGTTACAAATTAATTTGGAGATAGTATTCGACTCTGGTGGGATTATGTTGGAAAGGCTGTTAGGAAGCAGGTCCTTATTCCACCTGTGGTGAGTGTGTGGGGGTGTATATTGGAATTCTGGAGGTTGGCCTTCAAGGAGATATAAATGAAATAAGCTTAACACTGAGGTTTCCTTTCGAAGGCTCTTTTATCAATATTTGATGAGGACCAATAGAGTTGGGCAATGACAGACTTTATTTCAAATTTATCAACAGCAGGAAGTTAAACATTATTTTCAGTTAGATATGTGACACAAATGAAGTTTGGAAAATAGTTTATTAGAGATAAATTAACATGTAATATTAAACTAAAGTAGGGTGAGATAAATATGATGTTAATAGATATCTTGTGAGATATTGTTGACGGTATCTAAATAAGGCAGAAGGGTTGTCCACTTTCCCCGATGCACGTAACCTGAAGAAGGCTTTGTTGTTGTTGCTTTTTGTGTCTCTCACTCGCATTTGCCTTCCTAATGCCATCCCTACCATTCCTTGCAGGGGAATTGTCTGTCCTCTTCCTTCCTTGGTGGCTTGGCCTTCCGTCCACTTCCTCTACGCGCCCCCTTCTGTTCTCAGATCCTCTCTGAGCTTATTTTGTGAATCCATAGTGGTACTTTTTGCTGTCTTCCAGCTGTTCTGCTGTTGCTGTTGCTGTTGGAATTGTTTGTACTTGTGCCTTTAGAAGAGTTTCCTTTTTAAGACACCCCCACCCACCCTGGATCCCCTTTTCTTGTTGGGTAATGTCCAATTGAAGCAGATCCGATCATACAATCATAGAATCAAAGAGCTGGAAGGGACTTCCAAAGGTTATCTAGTCCAACCCCCTGCCATGCAAGACCCCCTCCCATCACAGGACCCCTGACAGGTGGCCATCCAGCCTCTGCTTAAAAACCACCAAAGAAGGAGACTCCACCACCCTCCGTGGCAGCATATTCCACTGCCGAACAGCTCTAACTATCATGAAATTCTTCCTAATGTTTAAATGGAATCTCTTTTCCTGTAGTTTGAAATCATCGCCCTGTGTCCTAGTCTCTGAGGCCATGGAAAACAAACCAGTCCCTTCTTCAATGTGACATCCTTTCAAATATTTAAACATGGCTATCATATCCCCTCTCAGACTTCTTTTTGAGAGGCTAAACGTTCCCAGCTCCCTAAGCATTGTTCTGAGTTGAATAAACCCGTATTTCCTAAAAACCATCATGCACCTGCAGCTACTCTCTAGTGGACCATGACCCTGCTTGCCCAGAGGTCCCCTTATGAACGGCCGCTGGTCCTCTCAGTTCCTCCCTTCATATTGAGCTGCCCAGTCGGTTCCTCTTCTTAATGCTTTTGTCTGTTCTTACCTCTGTGCTCGTGTCTTCCTCCCTCCTGCTTCCTGTTCCATTTAAAGCCCTCCTGATGCTGTCCTTCATGCTCTGTCCAAACACCTTCTTCCCAGCTATTGTGATGTACAAGGCATCTCTTGCTAGCAGCCCACCATGTTCCCCCAAAACCACACCCCTCACTTTGGCACCATATTGGGGGGCCAGTCATCCCCCCCCGGTAACTCCTCTTTTTCCTTCTCTCCCTGTTCTGAGTGCTGGTAGGATGGGCAATAAGACTACATAAGAACATAAGAAGAGCCATACTGGATCAGGCCAAAGGCCCATCCAGTCCAGCTTCCTGTATCCCACAGTGGCCACACCAAATGGATATCTAAGGACAACCTCCGGGTAGCAGAGATAGCGGGTGTCACACCAATTTTTAAAAAAGAAAGGAGGAGGGACCCGGGAAACTACAGGTGAGTTAGTCTTATGTGTGCCCCAGGGGAAATGGTGGAAAGCCTCACCCAAGAGAAACTCTTAAAACACATAGAAGAACAAACCTTGCCTGACAAAGTTTATAGAAATCCAACAGGCACGTGAATTTGGATGAATGGGTGGATATCATCTATCTGGATTTTCAGAAGGCTTTTGACACAGTCCCTCACCAAAGGCTGCTGAGAAAACTGCACAGTCAGGGGATAAGAGGACAGGTCCTTTTGAGAACTGGTTGAGATCCAGGAAGAAAGATTAGGTATCAATGGGAAATTTTCACAATGGAGAGAGCTGAAAAGTGGTGTCCCAAAGTCCTTGTGTTTCCTTCCCAGAGCTTCAGAGTCTGACATGATCTCTTCAGAGCTCCTCTTGGCCGTGTCTTTTATTTCCACGTGACGTAGACGAGAAGGGAGGGACATGTATCCCTCCCGAGGCTGAGTGGCCGCACTGCCTGGTGGGCAGTATAGGAACGTAATAAAGAAATAAATAAATGGATCTGTGGGTTTTAGGAATAAAGGCAATCCCACCATCTTGTCCCTAATCCATCCTCCAGGGAGACAGCATTCTGTGTTGGGTCTTCCTGGCACATTTCAGCTTTCATTCCACGCGGCAGGGGGGAGTCTCTTGCTACAACTACTCTCCTCTTCTTTTTGTCAGGTTCTGTGATTTTGCGTGGCTGAACTTCTGCTCTTGTTTGTTTTCCTGTGGGGGGGGGGTCTCCTAAACAATATTACTGTACGAAGGTTCGTGGCTGGAGAAGGCCACGGCAAAATCAAGAGGAGAGTGCCCTCTGAGGGAGAACTCTGAACCTGCAACCTTTGCATAAGAAGGGCACACGAGGGCAGCTGGCCTGAACTTGCAAACCAAACCAAATCCTTTCAGGTTTTCCATGGCTTGAGAGCCCTTACTAGATCAAGCGGGACTCGGATGCCAATGGAGGAGGAGGAGGAGGAGGAGGAGGAGGAGGCCATTTACAGACCTTTGGGGCACTGGTGGATTGCAACCTCGTTCTCCCCCCCTTTTTTCTTCTTTTCTTTTTTGCTAGCAGCGGCAGTGGTGAGGGCGTTGCAGTCCAGCAGTGCAGGCAGGGGGGCATCATGCCCCCCCCAGTGGCCCAATGAGGGCCTTCCCTGGGTGAAAATCTCCCTGCTCTGGATTGTACCAGATGACGGCTCTTATCTCTTTGTGATCACGGCACCCTGCTCCTTGCTTCGTCCTGTCTCGGGTTTTGCAAACCCACACACTTGACTTGCCAAGTGCCCAGGTGGTGGTGCCTGGTAGTTCAAATCCACCAGTCAGGTCCCAGTTGTGCAGAATGGAGATTTGGAGGAACTGCCTGTAGAATTCTGTGTGATGTCTGGGAACATGGAGGATTTATTTATTTATTTATTTATTTATTGCTTTAAAAATGTGCATCCTTTAATTTCCCCAAGACTCGGGGGACCCAGTGTGCCTTTGCGCGATAAGGGAACAAAGGATGCGCAAGAGAGAAAGCAAACGGTCTCTTTGCTCTTCCAGATGGTACTCATATTTCAGAAATGTTTTCATGGAGCAACATTTTCTTATATGCCTTTTTTAAAAAAAAAATCAAAGTACATTTGTTTGGACTTTGAAGTAAGAACATAAGAACATAAGAAGAGCCTTGCTGGATCAGGCCAAAGGCCCATCTAGTCCAGCTTCCTGTGTCTCCCACTGGCCCCACCAGATGCCTCCGGGAGCGCGAGAGACTAGATCTCTGTTCTCCTGATGCCACTCCCCTGCATCTGGCCCTTGGAGTACCCTGGTTTTAAGCCTGGAGATGACACACATCTCCATCATGGTTTGTAACCTAGGATGGACTTTTCCTCCAGAAATCTGTCCAATCCCATTTTGAAGGCATCCAGGCTAGATGCCATCACCAACTCATGTGGTAGGGAGTTCCACAGACTAACAACACACTTGGTTAAAAAATATTTTCTTTTGTCTGTTCTCACTCTTCCAGTAGTGCAGAAGAATGACAAATGAATCCAACCCACCCAGACATGAGGATGTATTGTGTGCGTGCCCAGCCCTGTGTGAATTGTATTATAGAATTAGTTGCCCTGCAGAGGTGAGGACTGTTCCTCTGACAAGGAAGGGGCTATGGCGTCTTGGTTGCCTGCCTTGGTGTGTCCCATGAGGAGGCTGCTCCCATGTCTTGCTTTCGGAGTCCTCTGTCTCAAGTATTACTGAAGGAACACTTCAGTCTCAGGGCAGGGGTGGCCAAAGGGCAGCCCTTTCAGGTGATTGGGATGGCACTGAGGTGGTCAGTCTGCACCGGATTTTAGTCCTGGCTTTACGGGAGCTGCCTGAAGTGCTCAACCCGCATCCAAACTGCCATTGGGTCTCTGCAATGACTCCTGGGAATTTTGGGCTGAGACAGTGGTTCTCCATCTTGGGTTCCAGATGCCTTTGGACTACAACTCCCAGAAGCCGCAAAGTCTTCCAGGAGCTTGAGTCCAAGAACATCTGGGTCCAGGTTTCCCTCCAAGTGGTGTGGTCACACCTTCGGCACCCTCCGTTTGGGGGGGGGGTTCCATCTCCGTGTGCCCATTGCGACTGCTTTTCTTCCGCTTGCAATGGACTCTGTGGTGGAGGGAGTTTTTGGGGACCCAAAATGTGGAACCACTGGTTTAAAACCTGGATTGGATTCACCAGTCTCCAATACTGGAGTTTCTGGTCTCTCTTTGGTCTTGCCAAATAAGGTCGGCGAGTGTTGTATTTCATTGACAAGGAGGGACACATTTTGCCCTTCAGGGCCTGTGAATCCCCCAACCCCCTTTTAAAAAAAATCACTGTGCAATTACATTTCATGTCAAGCTCCTTCTAGCATTGCTGGGTGTCTCTCCTGCAGTATCGAATGGTCCAACGCTCTTGGCAGAGTTCCTTGGACAGGATCTTCGCATCACCAAACATCTTGGGGGGAAGGGGGAGGAAGGAGAGGGGGAACGATGACGCCAGAGCAAAAGGGACCTTTCAGACTCGGAATAGCTCTCAGCAGAGCAAACGCCTCCTGACCAATGTTTGCTGAATGTGGGAGAGCCGGGGATTTTGTGAAAGCCACCCGAGGTGGAAGTGCTGGCAGGGCTTCCTCTGAGTTTCTGGTTAGAGATCCCCGTTGACATTTCGCAGTGGCCGGGGAAGGATTTTTGTAGAAATGGCCCCCAAGGGCGCCAAGAGAGGAAGCGTGCATCGCAAGCAGGAGACTTTTTTGTGCTGAGATACCCATCTATGACCCAGGAAGGATGCGAAACAGGGAGACGGGAGGGTGTCTGCCCTTGCCCAGATCTCGAGGAATGGGTTCTTGGAAAAGACGCAGGTGAAAGACCCCCCCCCCCAAAGGACCTTTGGAATGGCCCGAGAGTGGAGACGCGTGGCCTTCCTCTCCGTCTCTGCTGACACTGTGCAGGAAGCAGGAAGAATCCTGCCTGGGGCACAACCACAAGGCTCCCAGCATGTTTTGCTTCACATGTCTCTGCAAAACGGGTTTTTGTTTTGTTTTGTTTTGTTCCTTGAACCTGAGCACACCATCACAGCCAATTCTGAAGGACAGGAGTCTTTGATCCTGGATATACAGACTTCCCATTCGCCATGCTGCTTCGTCTGCTACTAAGCAAGGGATCGGTCACGCCCATTCCACAGTTTTCCCTGTGTTCAACACATTTGCAAAAGTTATTCTTGGAAAAATGTGCAAAACATTTTTGAGACCAACAAAAAGAAACCCTCTTAGGGTCAGCTCTGGTGCTCTTCTTTATGCAGAAATATTTCCCCCCAAACATGTGACCTGCAGCGTTTCTCCAAAGGCTACTTGCAAAGCAAAAGCAGAGCAAAGGAAACGCGTGTCGGAATAAACCCGGGTGTGTGTTTCCAGTTACAGACTCCCGTTTCTTCTCTAGGAAGACCTTCTTTGTCCCGCTGGGAGGAGGAGATCCATTCTCATGCTCTCTTGTTTATCAGGCAAAGGTGAAACAAGTCAGGATACGCCCCCCCCCCCCCAATAACTGTGATACAAAGGAGCCCATGCAATAGATAGGACATTTGGGTTGACCCCAATGCAAGGAAAACACAAAAGAGGCTTTGCCATTGATTCGGGAATCTTTTGTGACTTCGCAAGACATAAAAGGGCCTGAAAAACTGGAGTGGTCACTCCTTAGCTGCCAGGTGACTTATTAGCTGCTCCTGCAGAGAGGCTTCCTCTGACTTCCATTTTGGACTGAATTGACTCCCTGTTAACCTGCTACTGGCACAGCTATTCCTCTATTGCAGATTACATATATGAAAGAAATGCAAGGATGGTGGATCAGTTCCAGAGGAATTTGTTATATACTGTATTCCAGTTCCAAAGAACGGTGACACAATAACTGAAGTAACTCTGGGGGCATCACATTTATTTCCTGTGCAGCAGAATATCACTCAGGCTCCCCCCATGCCCATTTGTGGGGTGAGAATTGCCAGTTCAAGCAGGCCAAAAAAAGAGGCATGAGGCATCAACTCACTGACTACTTGTGGGGGGGGGGTGTCCCAAAGAATTTCAGAAGAAAATAAGTCTGTGCTTATAAATTTCAGCAAAGCCATTGACCATGTGGATCATGAAAAGCAATGGATTGCTGTGTGCATTGCGAGAAAAAAAGATCACATGAGCGGTGGGCCACAGCAAATGGAATTAGTTTCAACATAGGGAAATGTAGGGTGCTGCATCTAGGTAAAAAGAATGAATTGCACAGATATAGGATGGGAGATGCCTGGCTGGAAAATAGTACCTGTGAAAGGGATCTGGGAGTCTGGGTGGACCACAAATTGAACATGAGCCAGCAGTGTGATGAGGCAGCCAGGAAAGCCAATGCAATTCTTGGTTGCATCAACAGAACCATCGTGTCTAGATCAAGGGAAGTGATAGTACCACTCTATTCTGCTCTGGTCAGACCCCACCTGGAGTGCTGTGTCCAGTTCTGCGCACCCCAATTTAGGGTGTTGACCAGTCGCTATGTCCGAGCGATCAGGGATGCGAAGAGATCTTTCGTCTCCCTGAGAATTGATGGGGCCTCGAACCGCCAGGCAGAATTGTTCCGGGTGGTTCGAGGCCTCACCAATCCTGGTCCGCCTAGGCCTCCTCCTAGTGATTTCACTAGTGAGTCATTCACAGTCTTTTTAAAAATCTGAAATAGAGGCCATCCGTTCCGATCTGGATGCCAGTTGCACTGATCTATCCCCGTGTGTGGCCGGTGCCGCACCTCCTCGGTCCCCCCGGTTTGTTGAGTTTGGGCCTGTTACTCCATCTGAGGCCTCCAGGGCCCTGGGACACTGCAGGCCAGGGGCTTCTCCGTTCGACCCTTGCCCTTCTTGGCTGATTAAGACCGCCGGAGGGAGCATGCCGGAATGGGCTTCGCTGATTGCCACTGCGTCCTTCAGAGACGGGATTTTTCCTGGTCATTTGAAGGAGACGGTGGTTAAGCCCATTCTTAAGAGACCATGCCTGGCTGTAGACGATATGGTGAACTACCGTCCTATAGCCAATGTTCCCTTTATGGGCAAGGTGATCGAGTGAGTTGACGCCCTGCGTCTCCAGTCGTTCCTGGAGGAGAATCACATTCTGGATCCCTTCCAGTCTGGCTTTAGGCCACAACATGGGACTGAGATTGCCCGGGTCTCTGTTGAGGACGGGCCGACAGGGGTTGCTCTACCCTGCTGGTCCTTCTTGACCTGTCAGCGGCCTTTGATGCCATCAACCACGGTATCCTCCTGGGCCGGCTCGCTGAGGTTAGGATTGGAGTTCTGGCCTTTGGCTGACTCCGTTCCTTCCTGGAGGGCCGTGCTCAGTGTGTGAGCTTGGGGGGTGTTTTGTCGTCCCCCTGGACAGTCTCATGTGGGGTGCCTCAGGGGTCGGCTCTCTCCCCAATGCTCTTTAACATCTACATGAGGCCGCTGGCTGAGGTCATCCGGAGTTTTGGAGCTTTCTGTCATTAGTATGCTGATGACACGCAGCTCTTATCTCTCCTTCTCCACCTCTGCAGTGGAGGCCGTCCAGACCCTTGATCGCTGCCTGGCTGCAGTACTGGACTGGAACAGGACCAACAGGCTCTGGCTTAACCCTGGGAAGACTGAGGTTTTGTTCATTGGGGGTGGCCCGGACCGGTATTGTGGCCCTCTTCCCAGTCTGGGTGGGTACGCCCTCCAGCTGGCTGAAAGAGTGAGGAGTCTGGGTGTTGTCCTGGATCTGGACCTGTCCCTGGATTCCCAGGTGGCAGCCGTGACCAGGTGGGCCTTTTACCATCTTAGGCTTATCGCCCAGATTCGCCCATACCTTGATGGGGACTCCCTGAGGACAGTGGTGCAAGCGCTGGTCATGTCGAGGATAGATTACTGTAACGCTCTCTACATGGGCCTTCCCTTGAACCTTGTTCGGCGATTTCAGCGGGTCCAGAATGCGGGGGCCAGGCTGGTGGTTGGTGCGGGCAGCAACTGGTTGCCCGTTGCCTCTCGCATAAGATTCAAGCTACTGGTTTTGGTTTACAAAACCCTCCATGGCGTGGGCCCTGATTATCTGGCAGAGCGTATCTCCCTACGATCAGAGCTGGCCCGAACAACCCGATCCTCTGTGGCTCTCTCGCTTCGGGTGGCCACACCTAGAGAGGCCCGTAGGGCAGCCTTCAAGAAAGCGCTTAAAACCTGACTGTTCAGGGATGCCTTTGGCGATTGATAGGATAGGATTGATAGGATAGGATAGGATAGGATTTATAGGATGTACAGGCTGAACTGTGCTTTCATCATTGTAAGGCTAATTACACTGGTGACAATGAGGCCTGTAATAAGACTTCCTGGGGTAGGAACTGGCAAGCCACCCCAGTATCCCTGCCAAGAACATTCCATGGACAGAAACAAAAGGCTAAAAGATATGACGTTGGAAGATGAGCCCCTCAGGTCAGAAGGCGTCCAACATGCTACTGAGGAAGAGTGGAGTACAAGTACAAGTAGCTCCAGAGCTAATGAAGTGGCTGGGCCAAAGCCGAAAGGACGCTCAGCTGCAGACGTGCCTGGAAGAAAAGGAAAGTCCAATGCTGCAAAGAAATATACTGCATAGGAACCTGGAATGTGAGATCTATGAACCAGGGTAAGCTGGATGTGGTGAAACATGAGATGGAAACAATAAACATTGAGATCTTGGGCATCAGCAAATTTAAATGGACAGGAATGGGTGAATTCAGTTCAGATGACTATCACATCTACTACTGGTGGGATACAACCTAAAAATGATAGAATGATTTCGGTACGATTCCAAGGCAGCCCTTTCAACATCACAGTAATCCAAGTTTATGCACCAACTACTGGTGCTGAAGAGTCTGAGACTGACCAATTTTATGAAGACTTACAACAACTTCTAGAACTGAAACCAAAGAAAGATGTTCTTCTCATCATAGGGGATTGGAATGCTAAAGTAGGGAGTCAAATGATAAAAGGAATAAATGGCAAGTTTGGCCTTGGAGTTCCAAATGAAGCAGGGCAAAGGCTAATTGAGTTTTGTCAAGAGAACAAGCTGGTCATTACAAACACTCTTTTCCAACAACACAAAAGGCGACTCTACACATGGACATCACCAGATGGACAATACCGGAATCAGATTGATTATGTTCTCTGCAGCCAAAGATGGAGGAGCGCTATACAGTCAGCAAAAACAAGACCTGGTGCTGACTGTGGCTCAGATCATCAGCTTCTTATTTCAAAATTCAAACTTAAACTGAAGAAAGTGGGGAAGACCACTGGGCCAGTGAGGTATAATCTAAGTCAAATCCCTTATGAATACACAGTGGAAGTGAAGAATAGATTTAAGGAACTAGATTTGGTGGAGAGAACACCTGAAGAACTATGGATGAAGGCTTGTAACATTGTACAGGAGGCTGCAATGAAAACTATTCCAAAGAAAAGAAAATGCAAGAAAGCAAAGTGGTTGTCCAACGAGGCCCTACAAATAGCGGAGGAGAGAAGGGACGCAAAATGCAAGGGAGAAAGGGAAAGATACAGAAAATTGAATGCAGACTTCCAAAGAATAGCAAAGAGAGACAGGGCGGCCTTCTTGAACGAATAGTGCAAAGAAATATAGGAAAACAACAGAAAAGAAAAAACCGGAGATCTATTCAAGAAATTGGAGATATTAAAGGGGCATTTCGTGCAAAGATTGATATGATAAAGGACAAAAATTGTAGGGACCTAACTGAAGGAGAAGAGATCAAGAAGAGATGGCAAGAATATACAGAAGAATTATATCAGAAAGATCTGGATGTCCCTGATAACCAAGATAGCGTAGATGCTGACCTGGAGCCAGACATCCTGGAAAGTGAAGTCAAGTGGGCCTTAGAAAGCATTGCAAACAACAAGGCCAGTGGAGGTGACGGCATTCCAATTGAACTCTTTAAAATCTTAAAAGAGGATGCTGTAAAGATGCTGCACACGATATGCCAGCAAATTTGGAAAACCCAGCAGTGGCCAGAGGACTGGAAAAGATTGGTCTACATCCCAATCCCAAAGAAAGGAAACACCAAAGAATGCTCCAACTATCGCAGAATTGCACTCATTTCACACGCTAGCAAGATTATGCTCAAAATTCTACAAGGCAGGCTTCAGCACTATGTGGAAAGAGACCTTCCAGAAGTGCAAGCTGGATTTCGAAGGGGCAGAGGAACTAGATATCAAATCGCCAACATGCGCTGGATTATGGAGAAAGCCAGAGAGTTCCAGAAAAACATCTACTTCTGCTTCATCGACTATGCCAAAGCCTTTGACTGTGTGGACCACAACAAATTAGGGCAAGTTCTTAAAGGAATGGGAGTGCCTGACCACCTAATCTGTCTCCTAAGAAATCTATATGTGGTACAAGCAGCAACCGTCAGAACTGGATATGGAACAACTGAATGGTTTAAAATTGGGACAGGAGTACGACAAGGCTGTATACTGTCATCTTGCCTATTTAACTTATATGCAGAGTACATCATGCGAAAGGCAAGAAATATCAACAACCTCAGATATGCAGATGATACTACTCTGATAGCAGAAAGTGAGGAGGAATTAAATAACCTCTTAATGAGGGTGAAAGAGGGGAGTGAAAGAAATGGGCTGAAGCTCAACATCAAAAAACTCCCCCTAAGATCATGGCCACCGGTCCCATCACCTCCTGGCAAATAGAAGGGGAAGAAATGGAGGCAATGACAGAGTTTATTTTCTTGGGCTCCTTGATCACTGCAGATGGCGATTGCAGCAATGAAATAAAAAGACGCCTGCTTCTTGGGAGGAAAGCAATGGCAAACCTAGATAGCATCCTAAAGAGCAGAGACATCACTTTGCCAACTAAGGTCAGGATAGTCAAAGCTATGGTTTTTCCACTAGTGATGTATGGAAGTGAGAGCGGGGCTATAAAGAAGGCTGATCGCCACAGAATTGATGCTTTTGAACTGTGGTGCTGGAGGAGAGTCTTGAGAGTCCCCTGGACTGCAAGGAGATCAAACCTATCCATCCTGAAAGAAATCAACCTCGAATGTTCACTGGAAGGACAGATTTTTAAGCTGAGGCTCCAGTACTTTGGCCACCTAATGTGGAGAGAGGAGTCCTTGGAAAAGTCCCTGATGTTGGGAAAGATGGAAGGCAAAAGGAAAAGAGGATGGCAGAGAATGAGATGTTTGGACGGTGTCATCGATGCAACCAATATGGATTTGATCAAACTCAGGGTGGTAGTGGAAGATAGGAAGGCCTGGCAAGCTCTGGTCCATGGGGTCACGAAGAGTCAGACACGACTGAACGACTGAACAACAACAACAACAACTAAAGTGTTCTTCTCTGGTTATTTCTGTACTTTTTTTTTCAATTGTTAATTTTTACCTCTTTTATTGTCAATTTTACCCCTCTTGCCTAATACCTCCTTTTTACTGATGTACATGTTTTTAACTTTTTTATGTGAACCGCCCAGAGTTCCCTCAGAGAAATGGGAGCGGTATAGAAATATAAAAATAAATAAACCAATAAAATAAAAAATAAAAAAGGATGTTGATAACCTTGAATGGGTCCAGAGGAGGGCGACCAGGGTAGTTAAAGGTCTGGAAGAAACAAGGAGCGTCTTAGGGAGCTGGGAATGTTTAGTCTTAAAAGGAGAAGGCTGAGGGGGGATATGATAGCCATGTTTAAATATTTGAAAGGACATCATACTGAAGAGGGGACAGGTTTGTTTTCCATGGCTTCAGAGATTAGGACGCGGGGCAATGGTTTCAAACTACAGGAAAAGGGATTCCATTTGAACATTAGGAAGAACTTCGTGACAGTTAGAGCTGTTCAGCATAAGTGGAATAGGCTGCCCCAAAGGAGGGTGGCGGAGTCTCATTCTTTGGCGGTTTTTAGGCAGAAGCTAGATGGCCATCTGTCGGGGATCCTGTGATGGGGGTTCCTGCATGGCAGGGGGTGTACTGGATGGGCCTTGAGGTCCCTTCTAACTCTAGGATTCTGTTATTCTACACTGCATCTGGTAGCCCTGGTGCGCAAGCTGTAGTGTGGGCAAGAGGCGAGCAGCAGAGATGGGCATGAATTCTTGCTTCCTCTTTTGGACGAACTGGTGTTGGGTGCTTCCCTGCCACGCCTCTGCCGGCTTGCACCCACTCAGAGGCAGCGCCCTTGCCTCGTTGCCCCGTCTCCTCCAGGTGCTGCTTCTGAATGGATGCCTGCCGGAAGAGGTGGGGCTGGGTCAGTGGCAAAGGCCTGCTCACCTGGAGACAAACTGACAAGCTAGTGGCTGGCGCCCTTCTATGGTTGGGAACAGAATGCGGAGAGGCCGACATCCTTCCAGATGGCCAAGGTCTCTTTTCTCTCCCAGTCTGTTCAGTCTAAATACAGAATTGGGGTGAAAAACTGTACTTGTAAGTGAAGGTTGATAGAGGAAAGATTGATATACAAATGATCTCATATTTCTGGGAGAAGACCGAGAGATTACAGGGGTAAAGGAAGGGAACAATTTGCTGCTGAACGCTCTAAAGATGAAACATCCATGACTGTGAGAGAACTACAGAATGTAACTTCAGTGTTGACAAAGTTGGACTAGAGGATCCTTTTTGTGCTAGTCGTGTGTGTGTGTGTGTGTGTGTGTGTATGTGTGTGTGTGTGTGTGTGTGAAACGGTAAATAAACATGAGCTTCTAGGTTGGTGCAGATGGATGCTTAGCAAAGCTTGTAATTGCACCATCACGATCAGAGATACAGAGCATCTCCAAGGGTGGGCGAGGAGAGGAGTGAGGGTGCAGAGACATGAGGAACAGGCAGGTGTGTGTGTGTGTGTGTGTGTGTGTGTAATCCATGGGTGTTTTCCCCCCTCATTTTTTTGCTTTGAGGTATCATACAGTGGCTGCCATGTAGCCAAAAGCACCACCAGCAGCAGCTGGCTCTTAACGGAGAAGGGGGGGAGAGAGGCACGGATGGGCAATGGGAAGCACAGAGCTCTGACCACATGCAGAGTCACTGCTGTCAGGTTGAGCTTAATGGCGAGGATTCAGAATGCTTTGCGCCAGCAAGACCCACTTTTCTGCTCCAGGCCTTCAGACCGATTCAGCAACCAGCTGGGGAGGGAGGGGCATGTGATCCACTTTGACAATCTCCTGGGTGGCTGTCACATTTCCACCCCGTTTTAGCTCTTGGGTTGCAATTTCTTGGCTATAGAACAGTAGGAGCTGACTTTGAACACTATTGGATTTTTTCCAAAAAATATATTTTATTCCAAATTATAGCCCAGGAAATGTACCATGCCATATAATGACGACTCCAAAATATTATGTTGCATTTTGCTCTTTTATTGTCATTGGGGTTTCTTGGGGGTGTTTTTCTCCAGAAAGAAAGAGATTGCTTGCTGTTTGTCTCACAGAAAACAAGAAAATAATATAGATATTATGCAGTCGGTAACATGACCTCTGCTCTCCGTGAACACAAATTCTTCCTGCCTTGCCCCAATTGGAGAGGTCATACCCTGTTTGGATGCAGAAGGGCCATCGCTCAAGTGCTTTACCTGCTTTACAGAGACAAATTACCGCAGGCAGTGGGACAAATTGCCTTCCAGACAAGGACAAAATATTTGAGCTTTCTTATACTTTGACACAAGGACAAGAAAAGCAAGAATTAATTAACTGGTTAAATCTGTTCCCTTCTTTCTCATTTTGGATTCCTGGCGTGCATTTGGTCTTCATCATGCCCAGTTACAAGATGGGGATGCTTGGCTCAGTAATACAAGGATTGAGAAGGATCTTGGAACTATTGTGGATCTAGAGTTGATTATGAAGAACTGAAGACGGAAGGGCTTCCCCCCCCTCCCCAAATGCAGCACTTGAAAGGCTGTCCCACAGAGGAGGGGCAGGACCTCTTCTCCATCCTCTCCGAGTGCAGGACATGTCGGGAACGGGCTTTGCCGGGTAGTTGATCCCCCCTGATTTCAGAAGCTAAGCAGGGTCAGGCTTGGTGAGTATTTGGATGGGACGGACGGACGGACGGACGGACGGACGGACGGACGGACGGACGGACGGACGGACAGAAGGCATGCATTGCCTGCTTCCTCCATCTCCAGGCTGTGCTTGGGAAAGATCCTGCCTCAAACCCTGCAGAGCCACAGCTGCTAGTCAGGTGGGCAGAGGAGAGGGCCTGACTCTGTTTTTGGGCGGATGGGGTGCTCTTATATGCACACATCGAGAAAAAGAGAGAGGGGGGAGAGAGAGAGAGAGAGAGAGAGAGAGAGAGAGAGAGACTCCTGCAAGTGCCTGGTTCACACAAGGTCTCTTCTCCTCACACTTCTCATAAAAATGCTTTCTCCATCCGCTAAGAGGTGTAGCTGTGGCAGTGCCAGGGCTGTGGCCTGGAAGGGGCACCTTAGGAACTGACCTTGCTTGGCGGGGGGGGGGGGTCAGTGCTTGGAGGAGGCCCCCTTGTCTGCCAGTGGAAAACAGGGGCATGCAAGGGCCACCAAGAGCCTCCTTCTCAGCCAGCTGTTTGTGGGCAGAGGATGTCGGGCTGGCACTCTGGATCGCCTTGCTTGGCCCCCACCAGGCGTGACAGCAAGGAGGAGATGCCCGTTGGATGGACCGCAGCAATTAGGCAGCACAGTCGGACCTTTCTTGGTGACTGGAGCCCCTTAGCCTTTTAACCCCTGGCAGTTTAAGGGCTGGACACCGCCCCTCCCTCCCCCGGCAGCGGCAGCACCACCATAATCATCATTGCATCCTCCCCATGTCCCTTGCCTAGAGGGTGCTTTATAGCTGCGGCGGCGAAGGCTTGACAGGTAACCAATAAGCCACTGATCGGCCCTCCATCCTCCTGCCCTTGAGATTGAGAGAGAGAGAGAGAGAGAGAGAGAGAGACCCTTCTGCCCCCCCCTTCTGCCTTCATTGTCCCTGGATTCATCCTCAGGAACAGATGGCCTCATTGTCTCCCCTGTTTATCATCGGCTCCTAAAGGCCAAGGGAGGCTGCACGCCCAGCCATGGACCAGGAACAAGGTGGGTTGCCTCCCTTTTGTCCCCTTCCCCACCACCACCTCATCTCCCCCCCCTAGTCTGTTTCTGATGTCACCTTCCACCCCCCACCCCACCCCAACCCCATCCTTCCAACAATTGTCCTTTTGTTGAGCGCTTCTTTGCCTGGTGGTGTTGCTTGATTTGGGAAGAGGGGGGGGGGAGAAGACAAAAGAACGGAAGACAATTATATGTAAAGGAAAATAAGAAGGTTAAAAGGAATAAGTACCTGGTTTGGAGCAAACAGAGCCCCCCAACCCTGGAGAATTTGGAGCAAAGAATGAGATGGAAGGCAACCCCCAAGCTTCTCTCTCTGTGTCCCCCCCCCCCACAGAAAGAGAGAGAGAGAGAGAGAGAGAATTTTAAAAGCCAATAATTTCCTGCCTGGCTGGAAATTTGTTCCTGGATATCCGAGCAGAAGGCCCCCGTTCATGAGTTCCTTGTGTCCGAATGCTGTTGATGGGTTTCGGGACTTCGGCTTGGTGGGTTAAGGCGTGCAAATCAGTAGCCCCCCCCCCATTTTCTGGGCACAGCCTGTGTTTGCTTCTGTGGGGAGAATTACGCCTTCGGCCGTCGGCCGCCACCGGTGCCTTTTCAAGGCCTGGGAGGGAACCCTTTCTCTGTTGGGGGAGGGGATTTGGAAGTTGGCTTGTTTTGATCCCGTTGGTTTTTCCGAACCCCGCCTGCCTTTTTGTCCTCATTCCGTCATAGGTAGAAATCCCGTTGAATAATTTCTGTCTGTCTGTCTGTCTAGCTATTTGAAGTTATGTGACCGTCTAGCCGTTTGCACCTTAAAAGGGACACCCTGTTTTGTGTTACATCTCCCACATGTTACTTGGTCAGGTGAGGGGGGTGTTGCTTTGCAAAGCAGAAAAGCTACGCTCTACACAGAAAGTTCCTAATTTCTAGCTAGTGGCTGTTCTCCACCCTCTTGACCAGGATGGGTTCTGTGCCATTGCCTTGCCTCTACAGAGTTAGCTGTCCTAAAAGTGCTGCAGGTTGTTCATTCTGATTTTGTAAAAGGGGCATTTTATCTTCAGGCTCCCTGCTGAGCTTGATGGAAGCTCTCCAAAGTAAAGTTCAGACTAGAACCCAAAGCAAAGTCACCAGTCCCGCTGCTATAATAGGAGTATAGACACAATGAGGTGGTAAACAGGTTGAGGGAGTTGACTGAAAGAACGAAGGTGACATTTACAACCAGTGTCTTCCTGGGTCTTGTTTCCAAAGAGGAATAGATCTGTCAGAAGTTTTCTTCTGTTCTATGTTGGCGGATTAAAAAAAAATTCCAAATTTAGGGCGGAGTGCTGGGCAGGATGTACAATTTGCTCCATGGTATGGTTTTGTCCGGTCAGGTATGGGTTCCCCTCTTCTGCATTAATAACATCCACATTTGCCCTGGCAAAACACTGCAAAAACCAACTATGATGCAGGTACCATAGCACCCCCGCATACGCAGGGGATCGGTTCCGGGACTCTCCACGGATATGGAAATCCACTCTTATCCGAGGTGGCAGTGGTGTTGAGGAAGGGAAGCGAAAGGAGGTGGCAATGTTGGCCAGGGAGAGGGTAAAAGATAAGCCACGCCCTCCCACCCCGCAACCCCCGCCCGTCCCTGCCCTTCCTGCCAGGCCAGGAGTCTCCTCAGTGGTGGAGGCAGGAAAGGTGCCCAAGCCGCGCCGCTGGCTCGGAACATTGGAGGTGGCGGCAGAAGAGGTGCCCGCACGGCCTGCAGGCATCCAGGCTGGCCTACGAGGAGCGGCAGGTGCACAACCTCCGTGACGCGCTTCTTCGCCAGCTGCCCGGCCGGCCGGCACTGCCTTGTCCTCCTCCTCCCCATCCTCCTCGTACAGCAGCTGCATCTGCTCAGCCAGAGATGGCTTTCCAAGCGGACTGGCAGTGGGATGGCAGGCCCGGTGCCGCTGCCTTTGGCCAGGCCAGCCAACCCCCGCTGCCACCACTGCGCGAAGTGGGCGCCAGCACCATGCTGACCCTGAAGGGCGCCCCGGAGAGCCTCAGCTGAAGCCCCGCCAGCCTTCCATGGGCCCTGCTTGCCATCTAGGTAGGGCCAGAGCCACTCCGGAGGGTGCCTGGCTGGCCCACGGTGGCAGCAAGGAGGAGGGTGGATGGCATTGGCAGGTGTAAGTTTTATTTTTATTTTGTTCTTCTTCATAAGAACACAAGAACATAAGAAGAGCCATGCTGGATCAGGCCAAAGGCCCATCTAGTCCAGCTTCCTGTATCTCACAGTGGCCCCACCAGATGCGTTTGGGAGCGCATGAGACTCGATATCTGTCTCCTGATACCACTCCCCTGCATCTGGCCCTTGAAGGACCCCGGTTTTAAGCCTGGAGATTACACATCTCCTTCATGGTTTGTAACCTGTGATGGACCTTTCCTCCAGGAAAATTCGGGGGCACCTCGGAGGGGTACTGTGGCCCTCTTCCCAGTCTGGGCGGGTCCGCCCTCCAGCTGGCGCAAAGAGTGAGAAATCTGGGCGTCGTCCTGGACCCGGATCTGACCCTGGAATCCCAGGTGTCAGCCGTGGTCAGGTCAGCCTTTTACAATCTAAGGCTTATCGCCCAGATTCGCCCGTACCTCGATGAGGGCTCCTTGAGGACTGTGGTACAGGCACTGGTCATCTCGAGGCTAGATTATTGCAACGCTCTCTACATGGGGCTCCCCTTGAACCTTGTTCGGCGACTGCAGCGGGTCCAGAATACGGCGGCCAGGCTGGTGGTGGGTGCGCGCCGTTATGACCGCGCCACCCCTATCCTGGCTCACCTACACTGGTTACCCGTTGCCTCCCGAATAAGGTTCAAGGTGTTGGTTTTGGTTTACAAAACCCTCCATGGCTTGGCCCCTGCTTATTTGGCGGAGCGTCTCTCCCGACAACTAGATCTGGCCCGACCCACCCGCTCTTCGGTGGCCCTCTCACTGCGGACCGTCACCCCGAGGGAGGCACATAAAGCGAGTACTCGCGGCCGGGCCTTCTCGGTAGTGGCACCTACCATCTGGAATAAGCTTCCCAGTGAACTACGGCAGGTTCCGTCGCTGGCGACGTTCAAGAAAAACCTCAAGACCTTTCTTTTTCGGGACGCCAAAGGCGTACCGAAAAAAAAAGATATATATATATATATATATATATATATATATACCCGCCAATTCTGTCTTGGATACCATTGTTTTAGCTGTCTTATCAATTTTACTTGCTGTATTCTTATTGCTGTAAACCGCCCTGAATCCCCTTGTGGGAAATAGGGCGGTATACAAGTGTGAAAAATAAATAAATAAATAAATAAATAAATAAATAAATAAATAAATAAATAAACAAACAAACAAACAAACAAACAAACAAATCTGTCCAATCCCCTTTTGAAGGCATCAAAGCCAGATGCCATCACCACATCCAGTGGCAGGGAGTTCCATAGACTAACAACGCGCTGGGTGAAAAAATATTTTCTTTTGTCTGTTCTTACTCTCCCAGCCCTCAATTTGAGTGGATGTCCCCTAGTTCTGGTATTTTGTGAGAGGGAGAAGAGCTTCCCTCTATCCACTTTACTCATGCCCTGCATTATTTTGTACGTCTCAATCATATCCCCCCTCAGGTGCCTTTTTTCCAGACTAAAGAGCCCCAAATGTTTTTGCCTTTCCTCATAAGGGAGGTGCCCCAGCCCAGTAATCATTTTAGTCACTCTCTTCTGCACCTTTTCCAGTTCCACTATGTCTTTCTTGAGATGCGGTGACCAGAATTGTACACAATACTCCAGGTGCGGCCTTAGTATTGTTTTGTATAATGGCATTATAATGTTGACTGTTTTATTTTCAATCCCTTTTTGATAATCCCTAGCATGCAGTTGGCCTTCTTCACCGCTGCCACATATTGGGGAGACACCTTCATGGAGCTGTCCACCAACACACCAAGATCTCTTTCCTGATCTGTCACGGATAACTCAGAGCCCATGAGTTGATAGATAAAGTTTTGATTTTTTTGCCCCAATATGTATTACTTTACATTTGGCTACATTAAGATGCATTTGCCATTTCGTAGCCCATTCCCCCAGTTTGGAGAGATCCTTCTGGAGTTCTTCACAATCTTCTCTGGTTATTACCACACGGAAAAGTTTTGTGTCATCTGCAAACTTGGCCACCTCACTGCTTATCCCTGTCTCCAGGTCATTTATGAACAGATAGAAAAGCACCAGTCCCAGGACAGATCCCTGGGGCACACCGCTTTTCACTTCTCTCCATTGTGAAAATTTCCCATTGACACCGACTCTTTGTTTCCTGGATCTCAACCAGTTCTCAATCCATAAGAGGACCTGCCCTCTTATCCCCTGACTGTGCAATTTTCTCAGCAGCCTCTGGTGAGGGACTGTGTCAAAAGCCTTTTAAAAATCCAGATAGACTATATCCACCGGTTCACCCAAATCCACATGCCTGTTGACCTTTTCAAAAAATTCTAAAAGATTTGTCAGACAAGACTTACCCTTACAGAAGCCATGCTGATTTTCTCTCAGCAAGGTTTGTTCTTCTATGTGTTTTAAGATTTTCTCTTGGATGAGGCTTTCCACCATCTTCCCTGGGACAGATGTAAGGCTAACTGGCCTGTAGTTTCCCGGGTCCCCCCTCCTTCCTTTTTTAAAAATTGGTGTGACATCTGCTATCCTCCAGCCCCCCGGCACTGTCGCCGTTTTAAGAGACAAGTTGCATATTACCATTAAGAGAGCTGCAATTTCATTTCTCAGTTCCTAATAACCCTTGGGTGGATGCCATCTGGGCCCGGTGACTTGTTAATCTTCAATTTATCAATTAGTCCTAAAACATCCTCTCTTTTAACCTGTATTTGATTTGATTCTTTAGTCAAGAGGGGCCGTTCAGGCAGCGGAATCTTCTCAAGGTCTTCTGTCGTGAAGACAGATGCAAAGAACTCATTTAATTTCTCTGCAATTTCCAAGTCCTCCTTAATCTCCCTTTTTCCTCCCTCACCATCCAGAGGGCCAACTGGTTCTCTGGCAGGTTTTCTACTTCTAACATATTTAAAGAAGCTTTTATTATTACCCTTTATATTGCTAGCCATGCGTTCCTCAAAATCTTTCTTTGCTTCTCTTATCATCTTACATTTCTTTTGCCAGAGTTTGTGTTCCTTTTTATTTTCCTCATTTGGGGAGGATTTCCATTTACAGAAGGACCTCTCCTTGCACTTTAGAGCCTCGCTAACTCCACTCGTTAACCATGCCGGTGCCCTCTTGGACTTAAATGAGCTCTTCTTTCTTTGTGGTATGCACTTGTGCTGGGCCTCTGTTACCGCCTGGCAGGCAAGTGACTCTCTGAAGAGATTGGATTCTTCCAACCTTTCCCTTCAATTTCTTTCTAACTAGTTTCCTCATCTGAGGGAAGTTTGCCCTTGCTTGACACTCTTCCTCCAATATGCATGGCAAAGGAGATTGCACCATGGTCACTGTTCCCCAGAGGCTCATTGACATTCACATCCCTGACCAGGTCCTGAGTATCAGACAGTATTAGATCCAAAGTTGCCTGTTCTCGGGTGGGCTCCATGACAAGTTGCTCTAAGGCACAGTCATTCAGCAAGTCAAGAAACCCAGTTTCTCTTTCTTGCCTGGAGCTCGCATTGGCCCAGTCCTCATTTCAAGGTCCTCCTCAAGTTTTTGATCTGGTGGGCGATAGCATACCCCAACTATCACATCACTCCTTGGACCTGGTAGTTTAACCCACAGTGATTCTATGGTGGAGTCAGACCCTCTATCAATCTCCATTCTGCTGGATTTTACCCCTTCTTTAACGTAGATGGCCACTCCCCCTCCAACCCGCCCCTCTCTATTCCTTCTATAGAGTTTATAGCCTGGGATTGCTGTATCCCACTGGTTCTCTACATTCCACCAGGTTTCTGTTATGGCTATTATATCTATGTTATCCCTAGCTGCCAAATGTTCAAGTTCTCCCATTTTTGGTCGGAGGCTTCGAGCATTGGCGTAGAAGCACCTGTACAGTGGGTTCTGCAACAACAGCTGCTGCTTTGTTCTTTTCCCCCCACAGCTATTATTTTCAGTAGACAAACTATCACATTCCATTATTCTCCCAGTACTAATACCTGCTATGTCATCTCTATGTGATTCTCTACCCTTTCCAACCTCATTCCTTGTGGATGAGGTGTTCCGAACCAGATGCCACTCAGCTCCTGTCGGCTTTCCCCCAGTTATAAGTTTAAAAGCTGCTCTGCAGCCTTTTTGAGGTTGAGTGCCAGCAATCTGGTCCCATCATGATTCAAGTGCAACCCGTCCCTCCTGAACAGGTTTGGCTTGTCCCAAAATGTTCTCCAGTTCCTGACAAATCTAAAGCCCTCCTCTCGACACCATCGCCTCATCCACGCATTGAGGCTTCTGAGCTCTGCCTGCCTGGCGGGTCCTGCACGAGGAACAGGTAGCACTTCTGAAAATGCTACCTTGGAAGTCCTGGACTTCAATCTTCTTCCTAACAATCTGAACTTGGCTTCCAAGACTGACCACTTGGCCTTCCCGACATCATTGGTACCAATGTGTACCATGACCACTGGCTCCTTCCCGGTTCTCTCTAACAAGCTATCTAGTTTTCTCGTGATGTCTGCAACCTTTGCACCTGGCAGGCAAGTGACTATACGGTTATCATGCTCATCACAAATCCATCCCTCCGTATTTCTAATTATAGAATCCCCTAGCAGAAGGAGCTTCTCTCCTGCAGCCTGTTCTTCTACATGTACCAGATCCTGTATCTCATCAATTGTGATGAGGGAGAGATCCTCGGGTGGAACCAGTTGTTCCTCTGTGTGTGCCTCATGAGGTGTGATGAGGGAAAGAGCCTCAAATTGATTGTGCAATATGAGACTCTCTGAGCGATCCCTTGGCCTTCTACTCCTTTGAGTCACATTCCTCCACACATCTACCTCCTGGGTTGGGGAAGTGATTACATCCTCAGAAGTGTGCCCTGTCACTTCTTGGACCTGGATGGTCTGTTCCGCTCTGTCCAAGAACCGCTCAAGCTCCTTAATATGTTGCTGGTTCGATATGCGGGCCTCTAGCTCCTGGACCTTCTCTTCTAATAGTGCAACCAGCTTGCACTTGCAGCAAGTGTAGTTCTCTGTGCGTTTTGTCAAGATGACAAACATGGCACAAGTGTTACAGGTAACTACAGCTGCTCCCTCAGACTCCATTTTGATGAGTGCAGTATTCTGGGCCTTGAAGATTTTACAGTGTTACTAGCTACTACTCTAGAAATAATAATCTAGTACCAATGTTCCTCTTTTTATGTCAAAAAGAAAGTCTCGTGCGCCGTCAGGCGCGTGGGCCGGTCAATCAGCCCTAGCTGAACTGTTCCAACCCAGAAACCTACCAGTGCTGTCTTCTTTCTCTTTCTCTCTCTCAGCAGTAGCTCTGCTTGGATTAACAACCCAGGCTCAAATGTATACAGGGGTACCTCTTAAAACAAATTGAATTGGTTCTACAGGTCAATTTCCTTTTAAAAAATTATTTCCCATAGGAATGCATTGAAAATGGATTAATGTGTTCGGGAGGCTAGAATGAAGACAAAAATAACTGAGTTATTTTTCCTGGGTACATGCGGAACAGTTTTTCTTCTTGTGAACCATCCCATAAGGGATTTATTATTATTATTTATTTATTTATTTATTTATTTATTTATTTATTTATTTATTTATTTATTTATTTATTTATTTAGCCCCATGACCATATCAGCCAATGAAAACACAGAATATAATATTCTGTGTTTTCATTGGTTGATATGTCATTCAAAGCATGCCTATCCCCAGAATTTTTTTCTTCCTACAAGTTTTTTTGTCTTACAAGACATTTGTCTTAAGAGGTACCACTGTAATTTTAAGCCCAGAGAATCTGTATGCAACCTTGCTCCTTCTGAGTGCCAACTCTTTGGAATGGTGGTATTGGAAGGGGCCTGTAAGGCCATCCAAGGCAAGGACCCCCCCCCCCGCCATCAAGGCCAGCCTGACAGAAGGTTGTCTCTTGAATGTCTCCCGCGCTCACCCCTCCCTGAGGTCATGGGTTCCAGCATTGAAGAGCTCGCTGCTGCAGCGGATAGTACAGTGAGTCCTACAGAAGAGTCCAGCCCTTGACAGAGGATTCTAAATTTACAAAAAATCACCCGTTGTCTACTGGAAAGCCATAGATTCTATGTGTGACCAGGCAACGTGTTTTGCAAAGGAGAGCTGCTCCCTTCCTTTCGGGCCAGGTCCGCCCAGCGGGTTAGTTCTAGAACGTCTAGGAGTCTAATCTCTGGAGTGTTTGCATGACTCTTCCTGTCCAAGCAGTGCAGCTTGGCAGAAATGCTCCTGCAGCTCTCGTAAACGAGGGCGTCTGTTAGCCGCAAAAAGAATTTCTAAAAATCCTGGGTAGGCAATTGCTGGACGGAGATGGATTGCAGCCCGTTTCCACGGGACGTCACCAGACGTTTCTCTTGAGGGGGTGTTGGAGAAGCCTCATCTTCTGGCTGAGTCCCTCCCGACGCATCTGCTCAAAGGGACTCGACCTGGGCAATACAATACCTGGCTCATCTTCCCCAAAGGCTGACCCTTCCAGGTTGCAGGGTTTTAGGCCTTAAATGCGCAACACTCCACTGTAGTTGTGCAAGGTGTTTTTGTTTAGGCCAGAGCGCCAAGCTATGTTGTCTGTGATGTATCTGAAAATCCAAGTTCGTTGAGGCTCCTGGATGCTCCCAGTAGCATGAAGTTGCCTGTCTATTCCACTTCCTCACCATCGACCCCGCCCTCCCCCACAGGCTCTCTTTGGTAATAAAAGAGGGGGCTCCAACCAAGAGAGAGGTGGGGAGGCTGGGCTAGAGGAGAGATGAAGGCGCCTGTAAGAAGGTTTTCTATGGCCTCCAACTTTGGTGGGTTTGGATATTGGAATTTTGGCTCTAGGCCAGTGGTGGCGAAGGTTTGGCACGCCAAATGTTTTGGACCATGACTCCCAGAATTCCAAGCCTGTATTGCCCATGACAAAGGACTATGGGAGTTGTGGTCCAAAACATCTGGAGCATCAAAGGTTCACTACCACAACTGTAGGCTGCTGAGATGTTTGGTAGACTGCCCAACATTTGTTTCCAAAAGCAAAACCCAAAGGGGAAAAAGAAAAAGAAAGAAAGAAGGAAAAACAGACAGACAGACAGACAGACAAAAGCATATGGTACCTGGGAGCAAGCCAATGTGATTCTTTATTGCATCAACAGAAGCATAATGTCTAGATCAAGGGAAGTGATAGGGCCACTCTATTCTGCTCTGATCAGAACCCACCTGGACTCCTGTGTCCTGTTCTGTGCACCTCAATTTAAAAAGGATGCTGACAATCTTGAGGGGTCCAGGAGGGCGACCAGGATGGTTGACGGTCTGGAAGAAATGTCTTATGAGGAGCGGCTTAGGGAGCTGGGAATGTTTAGCCTTACAAAGAGAAGGCTGAGAGGGGATATGATAGCTATGTTTAAAAATTTGAAAGGCTGTCATTTTGAAGAGGGGACTGGTTTGTTTCCCGTGGCTTCAGACACTAGGTTACGGGGCAATGGTTTCAAACTACAGGAAAAGAGATTCCATTTGAACATTAGGAAGAACTTCCTGACAGTTAGAGCTGTCTGTCAGTGAAATATGCTGCCACAAAGGAGGGTGGTGGAGTCTCCTTCTTTGGAGGTTTTTAAGCAGAGGCTGGATGGCCATCTGTTTGAAATATTGTGATGGGGGTTCCTGCATGGCAGGGGGTTGGACTGGATGGCCCTTGAGGTCTCAGCTCTATGATTCTATACCTTGCAGATTTTATGTGAACTTCCGAGGATGATGTCCACTTATTCAGATGTGGCTAGTCATTAGGGCTGTCTGTAGACTTGGTTAGGTCTTGTCTCAGTGGCAGAGGGCGAGTGAGGTCCTGTCCCTTAGATGGTGGCCGGGAGACTGTGCCCATGTGCCTCTCTCCGTGGCAAAGAAAGAATCCTGCAGACCTCCTGATCGGATCCAGGAGACTTTTGTTTGCATCAGCTCAATTGCACAAGGAGAGCTCCGGCCGAGTCTTTGTCGAGGAGGGAGAGACAGTGGCCAGTCAAGGCATGGCTTAGCCCCGTCTGCCGTTGCCTTGGCCTCGCCTCGTGTCGCTCTGGCTGCCCAGCCAGACACGGGTTCCAGGCTCGCCATCACTGCTTCTCCCCGAGTTTCACTGGGAAAGGAAGGGCCTCTTCCAGCGGGGGGGAGGGGGGACAATCCCCCAGGCCCAAGCATCCGAAACCCCCAGGGGCCAGGGGAACCTAAGGCTTCCTGGCCACCAAGGCTGACCATCAGGCCATCTGGTTTGGAATAGCTTCAGCCCCCATCTGCAAATGGCTGCCCTGATTCCTTGCCCCCCTTCTCCAATCCTTGATGTTTGGAATGAAGCCCCTGGGAGAACAAGTTGCTTGTAACTGCCTTTATGTGTTAAAATAATCCCGGAGGCCTGTCTTAAGCTTTCCCTAAGGATGAGCCTGGAGGAAACTCAGGCGTTGGTGCCTTCTGCCTGGGGGATCAACATGGAATGGCTCTGAAAGGACGTCCTATTAAAGAAGAAGGGGCTGGCTTGTTTTCCTTTGCGTTGCTCCTTGGATATTGTCCTCTGTCTTTCTTCCGCCTGCTGTCCTGAGTTGGGGGCTTTTCCTCTCTCAGCCTCCCTCCTGCCCGCAATTCCGCCCTATGCATCCGGTGTTCCTGCCGGATCCACCGAAGTCTGTCTGGCAGTGCGCTTGTTGTGATGCCTCGCCATTACCCTCTACTTATTTTAAATACAGGCATGTCCAAACTTCGGCTGTTCTGATGTTTTGGACCACAACCCCCAGAATTCTAAACTTAGCTTGCCAGTGACAAAGGACTGTGGGAGTTGTGGTCTAAAACTTCTGGATGGTTGATTTGACATGCCTGCTTCTCCTATGTGCGTTTTCAGGGCATGCCATGCACTGGGACCGCTTCTCACTGGCGTAAGCTCTACTGCGGCGGCTTCAGCCGACCGACCGCCACAGGAGAGGCAGAAGATGCGTGGAAGAAAAAAGACACCCGAGGGACACGTGCTGTGCCTCCTCCACGTTGACACGGCCCATTAATAACCCAGCTCGCCTACAACCCGATGTTGTGCTCTCTGCTTGAAGAGGAATTTAAAGTGGAATTTATTCCCCCCACCCCCAAAGAGCTGGCGCTTGGGTGCTTCGTTCACTGCCGCCAGCGGAGATGGGGTTGGGGTCCGGGGTTGAAAACTCCCTCCCCCCACCCCCCCGCCGCCCCCGCCGCCGCCAGTGCTCCATTGTCTGGCTGCAGGGTGGCCCCAAAATGGCCGCTTGGCAGGAGGTGACATAAGTCAATTCGTTTTACGAAAAATTCATCTTATGAGGTGGCAGGGAGCCAAGCCACGGTGGCACGAGGAGGCAGCCACACCGTTCATTAGTGCTTTCTCGGGGCTCATCCGGTTCACCTCTTTGAGCGTCAGGGTTTCATTACCAGGACTGGAAAAAGGGGCTTTTATGGAAAAATTAAGGGGATCCTTGGGGAGTTTTCCTAAGCCCAGGTTCAAATTCTCTCTGAAAAAGCCAAAGAGGTCTGGTCACACCAGTTTTTCCTCATCTTCCCTTTGATCCTTGTTTTCACCTCACATAGCCACGCGACAGCTAGTTGTTCGTCATCGTTTTTCAGTGATGCAGATTGCGAACTTCCCTTGTGCTCTGCCACACATGCCTTGAATAAGAATGCCAACCTGTGCTTCTTTATTTTTTGTTGCCTTCAGCAAAAAAGCTGTCGTCCCCACCTCAGTCATAAAAATCAGCAATTGCAATATTTTCTTACTGCTGCAAAAGGTCAAAAAATAGCTCTTTAAAAAATCTACAGCATTATATAAAAACAGGAACTTTTGCACAAAAAGGGCATCCCCCCAGATATTTTGCAGAGAAACCTTGAACAGTGGACCCTTGTATAACATAAAATCTGTACAACATAAAAAGTTCCAGAGATAGGGGAAATTTGCTTAACACAATCACCTCGGGGGCAAATCTGTACAACATAAAAATGGGATTACTCAGTTTTCAATGCATTCCTATGGGAAATTTGTATAAAGGAAAATTTGTTTAACATAATTTCATTTGGAACAAATTAATTCCTTTATATGAGGTACCACTGTACTTGGCTTTTTAAAAAAACTAATATTTTCAACAGGCCTTCCTGTTAGTTTTTTACTGTATCACAATAGGGCAGCAGTATCAGTGCGGGAATAGTAGTTCCAGGTCTGGTCCCCCCCCCCCAATAGATGCTGAAAGATGCCACTTGGGGAGGTGGTGTGGAGAACTGGAGTGTGTTGTCATCTGTTTGCTCATGAGATGCAATTCTGTCTCTCCTTCTCATCTTTAGTTTTCCCCCCTTCCCCCGCCCAGCCCTTAGTTAGATATGCTGGGGGTTGAACCTGGGATCTTTTCGAGGAGAACGTGTGTTGATCCTAGAGAACATTGTCTTACTCTGACCGAAGACATTGGCATTCTTAATTGAAAGCAGTGCTGCTGTGTATTCTGGCTGCCAGGAACCTTCAATCATCGCCTTCCAGTTAGCAGATTTGTTTTTTTAAAAAAGCATAAATCGTAGTATCATACAACATTGTTGTGATAACTGCCGTGTTGCTTGTAGAATCCTAGAAGAGGGAAGTTGGAAGGGTCCAAAGAGGACATCAAGTTCACCCCACTCCACCCCTGCCTGACGATTGTCCTTTAAAAAAATCAGAACCTTGGGTTGGCTTGTCTGTTTCTTTCTGATCGATTCTTGGCCCCTTTCTTCCCTTTGCTTCATGAAAGGAAAATGTGGCAGCTTTTGTGCAAAGGTGTTTTGGGTGAATTGTGGACAGTTTGGAAGAAGAAGAAAAATGCTCCTTGTGTGTTCTTGTGCTTCAAGCCATCTTGTCTCCAAGAGCGAAAGGTTTTGGTAATGTTTTTATTTCTTTTTTAAAGTGATTTTTATTTCCTCCTTTAAAGTGATTTTTACCCATCCTTCCTCCCTAAAAGGGATCCAAAGTGGCTTACATAATTAAAAGTCAATATTTTAATTGAAAAAAACGAGTGTCCTAAAAAAGGATGAAACAAATGCCACTCCGAGCAATGGTAAACATTCTTCTTAAAAACAATTCAGTGCAATAACACACAACCATCTATTTACAATCCCCAGGGAGGCCGCTTGAGGGTCACTCCGCCTTCCGTCCTTCCAAGGTCGGTGAAAATGGGAGTGCAAGGGAGCAGCCCATTAACAGAGGGTGCTTTGAGTGCCGTGGAGTGCTGAATGAGCTGCAGGCTAGGCTTTTTTGCTTGGCTTTAAAAGCGGCACTCGGGCAGCCCAGTTCACAGGGCAGTGACCTATACGGCCATTGTACCTGCTCCCACTTAACGGTCCTGCAGCTGTGATCTTGTATCCATCGGTCACCTCATTTCCGCGTTGTTCAATTGGGAGGGCCATGTAAACCATCTGGGTGAGAGTCACTGAGCGCCCGCCCACCCCACCCCACCCCCGTGCGCCTTCTGGCTTCCCATCGCAGGCCCCTTGCTGCTGCTCAGGGCCACCCAGTTTGTCCTCTCCAATTAAGGGGAAGTGGGCGTGATGGCGAATGTGTGTGTGTTTGGGGGGGACAATGGATAAAGTCCCCCCATCGTCCGACTTGTACATTTGAAATGCACGAGGGACGTTTCGGGGTGGAAGTCAGTGACCTGGAAACTGCAGACAGGCTTGAGAGTCGGATCGTGGTGAATGCTGCTCTGCCCCTTCCCGCCCTGTCTCACCGCCCACCCCCAGGGAAGGCAGCGCTGCACGCCAAGGGCGAGAGAGGGATGGAAGAGAAGAGCCCGCAAGTGCACCCGGGGTGTGGGTGTGGGGGAGGCACTTGCACCTCCTGAGGACATCAACATCCACAGCAAAAACAGCCGTCACCATAAGAGGCAGCGGTTGGCTGGGGTGTGTGTGTTAGAGAGTGGGGGTTTGAACCCGGGCCTCTGGGGACTGGGGTTCCTCGAACATGCGTTTTTGTGTCTCCCATCCAGACCTAAACCTTTTTAGCTTTTGCAAGCAGGCAGCTGAGTTCTGGTGCAACAAGGATAACTTTTGAAAACTTAATTTGGAACCTGTGCTTGGATTCCTCCTTGGGGTCGTGCATGGATGCCCAGAAATTCTGACCATTAGAATGACCAGCTGCATTCAGATTTAAATGGATTTAAGTTAATACAGTATTTACATAAGAAAAATACAGTAACCCAAGATACACACTCATAGCCACCCCTCAGTATACAGCATATGCCAAGCTTTGGGTATCTGGTCTTAGGGTAGAGCCTCTGTCTGTCATTGTCTCTCTGCCCCCCCCACACACACACATTCACACACACCCTGCGGTTAAGCATGGAAGTAACATCTTACACCATCACTATTGCTACTGAGTAAATATATGTATTTACATTATTCTCCTGTAAGATACAGTATAAGTGGTTCCTATCTTCATATCCCTTGTATATATTTTGGGTAGCAAAACAGGGTAGCAAACACACACACACACACACACACACACACACACACACACACACAGGTACGTCCCTGAAGAGTCCAAAGACAGAGCTGTAATTCAGTGGACCGTGAGCTGCAAGGGTTAATGGGCTCAAGCGACCGGGAGCCAGATTTCGGCTGAATATCAGGGAATACTTCCCAACTGTTAGAGCAGCATGGCAGTGGGACCCATAATAACTTCAAAACGTGGTGAGGACTCCAGCAGTGTGGAAGCATCCAAGAGAGAGCGGGACCACCATCGGTCTGATCTGCTTTGAGTTGCCTTCCTCTCTTGAGCAGGGGGTTGGGCTCGGAGGCCTTGGAGGATCCTTTCCACTCCATGATTTTGGGGTCTTAAGACAACACCCATGGGCCCAAGTTTGGGAGAACCCCTTCTAGAACAACTGTTCATTAAATGGTCAAAGTTCTTCTCTGGCTTTTATGAGAAGAAATGCTTGGAACATGCGGACTGGCCTCTGCTCGGTGGGGTGACAGGTGCCTCTCTGCGGTCTCTATCCTCACCCAACTAGGAGAAGGTCTCCAAGGATCAAAAGCTTTCACAGGTCAGCCTCGGTCTTACTCCATGTTGCTGGGTCTCAGTGCCGGAGCCCTTGGTTTGTTCTAGTCACAGTGTCTACAGAATGAGTGAGTGAGTGAGTGAGTGAGTGAGTGAGAGAGAGAGAGAGAGAGAGGTCCAGAGTCAAACGAGCCAGAGGTCTGACTCCAGGTGGGTCAGATGTTCTGCCTGCTGCCTCAGGGTCTTTTCTTGTTCTTCTGAGAATCTGTTAGACAATGAGTGTCAAGCCACGCACACAAAACACACACAAGCCAAGCTTAGTTCTTTGTCAGGAACTTTACTTGTAATCCAAAATGCAGTCCAAAATCAAGCCAGGATGACTTACACAGCCAAATGCCAAGTTCAAAGGGAACAGAGAAACGGAGTAGTCAAGAAGCTGGTCCAAAGTTCAGGAAACAGGGAACACCGTAGTCAGAAGCCGGTCCAAAGGTCAGGAACAAAGTCAGGATACACACAGGAACGTGGTGGCAAGGTAAGTGACGCATTGCTCCCACAGAGGGCTCAGGGTAACCTGGCTAGCTTTATCCTGAAAACAGGGAACACACCCATCTCTCTGGCAAGGCTCCTGCTAGAACTCAGGGCTCTGAGATCTAATCCTACGCCTATCATTAAAGATCTTCTCTCTAGCCCTCCTATTAGTTCTTCTTTGCAGGATCCTGCTCCTTGCCCTTATAGGAGGAGGAGATGTGCCCTCAGCTGCATCCTCAGACTCAGCTGCCTGCTGAGTTGAACTACAAGGCTCCTCCTGCTGCTCTTCAGCATTTAACCCTTCACATTCAGGTTTCATGACAGGCAGGGTCCTGGCAATGAGAGAGAAACCCGGGGAGTATTCACTATCCCATCATAAATGGAAGAGCCACAGATCTTCCTCTATGAGCGCTTTTACACGACCCCCAAAATCCAAGGCATAGGGCTCCCAGATGCAGAGCTTAAAATTGTTTTCCCACCAGCTGTGCACTTTTAAAAAAATTAAGTATGACTACACTCACCTAAGCGCGCGCCAGCGCATTTTAAAAGTACCTGGTCTCCGGAGGTAAAAAAAAAATTCTGATGCGGATTGTAAAGCAGTGAGTGCCGGGCTCTCCTCGCCTTCTGTTTGGTTTTTTTGCCCCCCACCCCTTTAAGAGTTGTCTCTTAAAACGGCCACAGTGCCGGAGGACTGGAGGATAGCAGATGTCACACCAATTTTTAAAAAAGGAAGGAGGGGGGACCCAGGAAACTGCAGGCCAGTTAGCCTTACATCTGTCCAAGGGAAGATGGTGGAAAGCCTCATCCAAGAGAAAATCTTAAAACACATAGAAGAACAAACCTTGCTGAGAGAAAATCAGCATGGCTTCTGTAAGGGTAAATCTTGTCTGACAAATCTTTTAGAGTTTTTTGAAAAGGTCAACAGGCATGTGGATTTGGGTGAACCGGTGGATATAGTCTATCTGGATTTTCAAAAGGCTTTTGACACAGTCCCTCACCAGAGGCTGCTGAGAAAATTACACAGTCAGGGGATAAGAGGGCAGGTCCTCTTATGGAGTGAGAACTGGTTGAGATCCAGGAAACAAAGAGTAGGTGTCAATTGGAAATTTTCACAATGGAGAGAAGTGAAAAGCGGTGTGCCCCAGGGATCTGTCCTGGGACCAGTGCTTTTCAATCTGTTCATAAATGACCTGGAGACAGGGATAAACAGTGAGGTGGCCAAGTTTGCAGATGACACAAAACTTTTCAGTGTGGTAAAAACCAGATAAGATTGTGAAATGCTCCAGAAGGATCTCTCCAAACTGGGGGAATGGGCGGAGAAATGGCAAATGTGTTTTAATGTAGCCAAATGTAAAGTAATGCATATTGGGGCAAAAAATCCAAACTTTATCTATCAGCTCATGGGCTCTGAGTTATCCATGACGGATCAGGAAAGAGATCTTGGTGTGTTGGTGGACAGCTCCATGAAGGTGTCTCCCCAATATGTGGCAGCGGTGAAGAAGGCCAATTCCATGCTAGGGATTATGAAAAAGAGGATTGAAAATAAAACAGCCAACATTATACAAAACAATAGTAAGGCCGCACCTGGAGTATTGTGTACAATTCCGGTCACCGCATCTCAAGAAAGACATAGTGGAACTGGAAAAGGTGCAGAAGAGAGCGACTAAAATGATTACTGGGCTGGGGCACCTCCCTTATGAGGAAAGGCTAAAACATTTGGGGCTCTTTAGTCTGGAAAAAAGGCGCCTGAGGGGGAATATGATTGAGACATACAAAATAATGCAGGGCATGAGTAAAGTGGATAGAGGGAAGCTCTTCCCCCTCTCCCAAAATACCAGAACTAGGGGACATCCACTCAAATTGAGGGCTGGGAGAGTAAGAACTGACAAAAGGAAATATTTTTTCACCCATCGCGTTGTTAGTCTATGGAACTCCCTGCCACAGGATGTGGTGATGGCATCTGGCCTGGATGCCTTCAAAAGGGGATTGGACAGATTCCTGGAGGAAAAGTCCATCACAGGTTACAAACCATGATGGAGATGTGTAATCTCCAGGCTTAAAACCAGGGTCCTTCAAGGGCCAGATGCAGGGGAGTGGTATCAGGAGACAGATATCTAGTCTCATGCGCTCCCAAACACATCTGGTGGGGCCGCTGTGAGATACAGGAAGCTGGACTAGATGGGCCTTTGGCCTGATCCAACATGGCTCTTCTTATGTTCTTATGTTTAAGAGACTGGAATGCTTCCAGGAGTGCTCCGACCGGCAAACGGAGGTGAGCCTGCATTCTTTTCTCCCTTTTTTCTCCCTCCCCTCACGCAGACACGAGCAAGGTAGTGCGAAGGTGGTGGGAACACAGGAAGAGTGACAAACCCCCACAATCTCTGGTCGAAATTTAAGTTGCCAGCAGATCTTAGGGGTCGTGTAAAAGTGCCCTAAGTTTCCTTAGAGTGAGTGCTAAGTTTCCTTCCTTCCTCTAAATTTCCTTAGATGGTTGCTACAGAGGCATGCCCATCCCATCATAAATGGAAGAGCCACGGATCTTCCTCTGAGTTTCTTTTCCTTTCTTTTCATTTCCTTTCTTTCTTTCCTTCCTGCCTTCCTTCCTTTGGTTGTGTGTTTGATGCCCCTCTGCATGTCAAATATGATTTTCCTCAGGAATGGAATAAATATGACTCTGAGGTGGAAAAATGAAAGCACTTACTATGTAGATGCTGACATGATTGAGTCAGGACTCTCCATAAAAACACCCACTTGACACCTCCCACGGCTTGTTAAAAAAAAGGCTTCTGAGCAACATTTGAAATTCAGACATTCACAAGGCTTTCATGAATTTCAGAGAAACTACATTTGTATGAAGTTGTGCAGGCTTGTTTCATTCAATGCAGGGCACTCCTCAATGATGGAGTTCCATTCTTACCGTTAGGTAACCAAGTGAATTGGTTGTTAAGCGAGGAGGTGAAGGTTTGCGGGGTGTGCAGGTGGCCTTCCTTGCAGGCAGCTCAGAGCAGGGAGGCTCTCTGGGAAGCCACGGGATAAGTAGAAGTAAAAGGAGGGGAGAACAGAGATGGAGGTAGCCGATGCTCCGCCTTGTTTGGGTCCTTCTCCTCCCCAGCAGAGGCATTGGGGCACTTGCAGCAACACCTGTCTCTTGGAAGCAGTGGTGGTGGTGGTGGTGGTGGTGGTGGAGGAGGAGGAGGAGGAGGAGGAGGGAACGCTACAGCCGTGTGAGAGTGGGTTGGTTCTGACTTGGGGTCACTCCCTCTCCCAATGAAATCTCCGGAGACGCCATTGGAGAAGAAAACAAACCAACTTTATTTTACGTAGGCATATTACTGTGAACAACTACTTCCTCAGGTCCAGCTGTATCAAAGGGACCATCTAACACAGGGGTCCTCAATGTTTTCAAACAGTGGGCCGGTCCACCACACCCCAGACACCACTGGGGGCCGGACCACAGTAAAAAAAAAAAAAGGCTGACATGGAAAAACGGGGGGGAGGGAGGGGCAAGTGGGCGGAGCCCCCCACGATTGGCCCATCATCATTGTGTCTCCAGGGCCCCAACAATGACATCTGCTCCAGATCACCACCCTTAGGTGACACTGCTGGGATCGCTCTGCTGCACCTCCTCCTCCTCCTCCTCCATTGGCAGCGGCTGGAGTCGCTCTCCTTCCTTCCCAAAGCCACTTGCATGCCCAAAGCCACCTGCAGCCCGCTCACTGGCCGAGTCCAGCAAGTCTGCGGTGCTCTCTTGGCTCGCCAGCCCGCCCATCACCAACCGGGGACAAATGCAGCCCTGCCAGCCTCCCAGGAACCAGGCCCAGGCCTCTTCTTTCTCCACCACCTCCTCCTCGCTGATCTCTAACCCGGTGATGGTGGTGCAGAAACAGAGCAAGGCAGCAGCTCAGAGGGGGCTGGGTGGGCAGAAATTAGCTCTGTTTCCGCCTTGGTAGCCTGCCGTCCATCCCTCCAGCGGTCCACTGCCATGGCTGCTCTGGCTCGGAAGGTTGGCTGGCGCTGCCTCTGCCTGGCCCCTTCCTTCCTCACAACTACAATAACACAGGCGTCAGCCACACAAGGAAGGCAGGTGGGCAGGGTGGAGGAGGAGCAGGGGTGGGGCCTCAGGGCCATAGAGGGAGTGGGAGACCTTGCCGCAGCCCTCCTGTTTTAAATTGCCCTGCTCGGCTGCAGCTGGTGCCCCAACCATCTGGGCGGCAGGTGGGGGGGGGACACGGGACCTTGCCATGGCCGTCCCACTTTGAATGCCCCACTAGCCAGCATGCTGATCATCTGGGCGGTAGTTGAGGGGAGTGGGAGAAGCGACATCTCACTGCTTTGAACTGCCTCAGCAATAGAAGCAGCTGCGGAGGCTGGCTTGCTCACAAAGCAGGGGGTAGGTGGGGGGGTTGCAATTGGTCCTGGGGGCCGGATTCAGGACCTTGGGGGCTGCATCCGGCCCTGGGGCCTTAGGTTGAGAACCCCTGATCTAACATAACTGAGTCCACATGTCTAGTCCAATCTGCGTTTCTAGTCCCCATGGGCTGGGCAGGTGTTGAAATCTCTCAGAGTCGCGAGGGGATCTCAGATGGGGTCCCCGTCCCGAGCATAAAGTTCCACAACATGGGTGACGAGCCCAACTGGGCATCACCTCCAATGAGGCCGCTCGTCCCCTTCCCTCGGAGGGGGCCCTCTTCCAGGGAGCCAATGAAACCCGGAATATGAAGACCCTCCATTCCTGGGCCTCGTCTTCCTTCCTCTGTGGTTCTCCTTCTCTCTGCCCCTCCTCGACCGTGTCTGTTACTTTTATATCTTCCGCTTCAAGGTCTTCCCCCGTGCACGCTTTCCCCTCTTCCTCTTCCTCTGTCAAGAGGAAGCCCTCTATAGTTGTCCCCATGTGGACCTTGCACGATGCTCCGGCGACCGCGGGCCCATCTCTACCCCCCTCCTCCTTCACCTTCAGCCCTTGGAGGCCTTCCGCCAATACATGCACCTCCTGCACTTTTCAGTCTGTGTCTGTGTCTGTGTCTGTGCCTGTGTGTGTTGGTCTTTCCTTCTTAAAAAGCAAATCTTGACAGTTTGCAATGCTTTTTAAGTGTTCCAGATCTGGGCAGCCGCTAAATAGACAGTGGTGATAATGAAAGGTGTTGCAATGGAAATTCATCTGCATCTCGCCGTGCACCTGCAGTCGAGGTGCCAGGCGTCAATACTGCCAAGAGTGGTTCAATTAGGGCTTCTGTTACAGAACTGTAATTTTGAACTGCTAATAGCCATTATTTGGCCGGTGGAGATCTCCAAGTTACAGGTGCTTGTTTCCTGGAAACAAACTGTGGACAGCTCTGGGTCTTGCAGAGGTCGTATTAAACTCGGTTGGGACCACTTGTTCTTTGCCAAATTGAGAGACGTGGCTTTGCTTTCTAGGTGAGTGTGAGCACTTTGAATTGGGCCTGGGCAGCAACTGGCAGCCAGGGTAAATTTTTTAAAACTGGCGTAATAGGAGTTCGCGTGGCAACACCACTCACTAGCCACCCGGCCCAGTTCTGTACCAGTTGCAGTCACCGGACCACCTTCAATAGCAGCCCCACGTAAAGCGCATTACAATAGTCCAATCTGGTTGTTACCAGTGCATGTGTGGTTGTTGCCAGGCTCTGCTCATCCAGGTAAGGGTGAAGTTGTTATGTTCTTCGCAGCTGTAAGAAGGCATCCCAGGCCACCGAGTCCACCTGGGCTTCCAGGGCAAGACTTGGGTCCAGAAGTACCCCCAAGCTCTGAACCCTGTCCCTTAGAGGGAGTGCAACCACGTCCAGGACAGGGGGATGGCCCTCTAACCTGTCAGGCAGAGCGCCTAACAACATCACTTGCCACTTGTCTGGATTGAGCTTGAGTTTATTGACCCTCATCCAGTCCATTATCGAGTCCAAGCACAAGTTCAGAACAGAGACTGCCACACCTGGATTGGTGGAGAACGAGTGGTCGAGCTGAGTGTCATCAGCATATTGCTGCCTCCTCAGCCCAAACCTTCTACCAATGTGGTTGTAACCTTTGACTGGAGGCCGGCCAACGGTTGAAAGTGTCTCTTATTGAGGAGAAGGCTGGGGTTCTAGAATCGTGGAGATTCAAAACAGAATGCCAGACTATATATATATTGACCACAAATATCAGTGATTAGGAAAAATGTAGGAACAAATACTTAAAATCCATTCTTGCAATTTATATTATATTATTTATTTTACTTTAGAGTATTTTTACCCCAACTTTCTTCTTGGAAAAAGGACCCAAGGCGTCTTACAGTCATCATCAAAATAAAATTTTACAGTCATACTCCAAAATAAAATTAAGACATGTTCAAGTATTGAGAATGAGGAATTGAGGAGCATCTTACAGCATTAAAAGACAGCATTACATTAAAGCTACAAGAAAGCACGAGCAGTTAAAAGGAGAGCAAAGTTCCATGTAAAGTTATGAGTGATGGAAACTAACATTGAAACATAATGTCAGTGTAAACTTTAAGGTTATAAGTAGCTATAAACAGAGTCTATGTGATCCTGTAGATTCATATAAAAGACACATAAGAGGTAGACCATCATTCAGGGAAAGCTTGCCTGAAGAGAAAGGTGTTTGCCTGTTTCTGGAAAAACAAAGAATATGTTAAGTTACCTTCTTAAAGATATAGGACTTCTAGTCCCCAAAGTCAAGAGATGTATGTCTTTGAAAACAATTTGAATTTCAAAATCTGTAAAAGCCTTTTTAAAAATATGTGAAGACATATATCTCCGTGTGTTTGCAGTATGTCTTAATTGGACTATATATTGTCCCTTCTGCTGCCTAGATGCCCTAAGGGCCTAAGTGCATCCGATTTTGCCTGATTTCAGAAGCTAAGCAGGGTCGTCCCTAGGTAGTACTTGAATGGGAGACCACCAGGGAATACCAGGTGCTGTAGGTGCCTGGAGTAGGAACTGACAAGCCACTCCTGTATTCCTACCAAGGAAACTCCAGGGACATGGGGTCACAAACAGTTGGTCACAACTGTAACGACGCAACACACACACACACACACTGTCCCTTATGACTGTAAGCTGCCTTGGGTTCCTTTCCAAGGAGAAAGGTGGGGTAAAAATACTCCAAAATAAAATAAAACAAAAATTTTGAATAAGGGAAAACATAAAATGAAAAAATAGGTTACAGGCGATATGTTTATAGGCCACTAATAAAAATAAAAAATAACATTGCAAGCTTTCCCGTGTAAATCACCCTTCTTCAAAGCAGGTCCCAGAAGTTCAGACATAGTAAATGATGTGCTTTGCCAGGAGGTTACTTTTAAAGTCCTTGGTTAGATGATGTTCTTAAGAGTCCATGGCTAGATGGTGTTGCATCCAGGGCAGGAGTCTTGTTAGAGGCAGGAAGTTGGAGGGCAGTGGTAAAAGCTGCTTAAGCATTGGGTTTCACACACACCAGTTCTTCAATGAAAGGACCATGGGTCATACACTGCCCCTTCTCCCTCACCCATCTCCATATGGTTCTACCAGACATACAAATCCCTGTTGGCCAGAGATGGGGGTGGGGGAAGAAAAGGGTTGATGCAGGGGTGGTGAAGGATGATTTACACTCGAAAGCTTGCAATGTTCTTTGTTTTTTACTTTTATTAGGGGCCTATAAAGGTATCATCTGTAACCTGTTTTTGCAGTTGTGTTTTGTGATGGTCACGTGGCTCAAAACCTTTTTTGCATAAAATGAAAAGCGTTTCTGAGTCCTTAAGCATGTTTAAACATAAATAAAATCAAGATACTGCACACTGTTCTGACCAAAATTGCCCAAGTCCAGTTAAATGGTAAAATCTGCAACTGACACTCCAGTGCCTTGCATCTGCTTATGATATCGGCACTCTCTTGTGTTTGTGTCTAGCAGATGCTTCGTACTCTGATTGTGGTGTGAGAAATCCCCGGTTATTTATGTGTTCTGAGTTTTGTTTATGGCTTCTGCCACATGCAGGCAGTGGCGGTTGCTTTTAAAATAATCCATTTGTTGCCACTTAGCAGCCCTTTGTTTACTCTTACGGTCCAATGGCGATGAGCTCTGCCATTAAGCATGGAAGTAACATCTTACACCATTGCTATTGCTACTAAGCAAGTAAATATGTGTATTTACATTAGTCTCCCTTCAGGTTCCTATTTTCATATCCCTTGTATGTATTTTGGGTAGGAAACAGAGGTGAGTGCAAACACACACACACACACACACACACACACACACACACACACAGAGAGAGAGAGAGAGAGAGAGAGAGAGAGAGAGAGAGAGACTCAGTGACCTTGCTTTCCTGAAGCCGATTGTCATATTCCTGTTTTCATGCCACAAAGTTAGAAGCATTATACTTTTTGCAAAAGGGCTATTACCTTTCCAGCAGGAAAAAAAATATTTTATTTCTTTATTATTTTCATTTTTATGCAGCCTTTTCCCCACTTAAGGTATCCAAGGCAACTCACAAACACGAGCAAACCACCAGTAAGTTATAAGACTAAAAAAAAGATTATACTTTTAACAATATTGAAAACATCAGATTTTTTTTTTTTGCTTGCAAGGGTGAAACAGAGACGGTTTTACGCCTATTTAAGCTTTATTTCTCAGGAATACCATGTAGAGCTCACAAATATGCAGAGAAGGGTGGCATGAAGTGATTTTTCTTACGTGCCATGGAAGACGTGAAACGGTTTCATCTAGAGATGAGCAGGGACCTCTAGTTCCAGCCTCTTTCTCGCTAAAGGAATGCCATAAAGGCTGAATGACAGGAAGGTGTTGCATTGCAGCCCCAGTAAGTGTAGTAGCTGATGCTCAGCAGTGAGGGATACTGTCCTTCTGCTAGGTCTGCCCCGTGGTTCTCAGGATCCAAAGCCCCAATGGCGATGGGGGTGGCTGAAATGATTACTTAGTTACTTACTTAGTTACCTTCCTACCTACCTACTTACTAACTACTACTACTACCCACCTTTCTTCTTTAAAGTTCCTCAAAGCAACTTAGATAATTAAAAGATCATATTGAGAGCTAAAAGCAATTAGTATACAAAGGTGACTTATATGAATGACAGACCACATTAAAGTTAAAAACAGTCTTCTTCTTCTTCTTCTTCTTCTTCTTCTTCTTCTTCTTCTTCTTCTTCTTCTTCTTCTTCTTCTTCTTCTTCTTCTTCTTCTTCTTCTTCTTTGTGTTTGTCCCACTTTGTGGTGGGGTCCACTATTCTTGTTTTACCCTCCACTTGGCGTGCCCAGGGGCTACCTGGGACAACACTCTGAGAAATTATAAAGCAAATTCAGAGCAGTATGGCATAAAAATCCATTTAAGAACCCCACTCACTCAGCCAGTTTGAAGAGAAAGGCCTTGACCTGCTTGCAGAAGTGCAGCAGAGATGGGGCCAGCCAGGCCTCCAGTGGGAGGGAGTTCCAGAGCAAAAAGAAAAAAAGCAAAGTGTTCTGCTTATATACCGCCCCATACCAATTCAAGTAATCTCTGGGTGGTTTACAGTTTAATTCTGCAGGCTACACATTGCCCCCCCCCAGCAAGCTGGGTACTCATTTTAGTGACCTCGGAAGGATGGAAGGCTGAGTCAACCTTGAGCCTGCTACCTAGGATTGAACCCCAGGTCGTGAGCACAGTTTTACCTGCAGTACAGGCATTTAACCCCTGCGCCAGAGGCTGGGAGCAGCCATAGAGGAGGCCCTGTACTTACAGTATATGTCCCCATCAGATGCTCCTGTGAGGGTGGTGGGACTGAGAGAAAGGCCTCCGCTGAAGACCTTTGCATCCGAGCCGGCTCATCCTGGGAGATGCGCTGCTGGAGGCATTTTGGACCCTGGTCATGAGGGGCTTTTAGAAGTCAGAACCAGCACCTTGAATTGTGCCCAGAAACGGATTTGTTACTTGGGGGAGGGGGAGCCGCTTGTGTGATCCTAGTGACTAGCCCCAGTTATCAATCTGCCTGCCACATTTTGGACCCACTAAAGTGTCTGGACACATTCCAGAGGCAGCCCCATGTCGAGCACTTCACATCAATCCAGCTGGGGTATAAATAAGGGCAGCTGGTTTTCCCAACTGGGAGAGGTAGTATTTGAACTGCTAAAATTCATGTGGAGTTACTGAAAGAAAAAAAAGATAGAATAAATGTTCCTGGCATCCCTTGATTTATTGCTCTTGAAAAGAATCAGTCCCCCTCCTCTCTCAAGACAGACGGTTTTACTGCTTGCTCTTAACAGGAGATGCTATAAAAATTGAATTTGCCAGAAGTCTGCTATTTTGATAACCTTTGCAGTTTGAAAGACACTTTGCCTCCTGTGCTGGCTCACTGCAAAGTGCTCCTTTCTCAGATGGGGCTGGGGGGAGAGGGGCTGCTGGGCTGCTCTAAGAGCCATGGATGTGGCCTGTGAGTAAGAAAAGGTGGCAGGGAGATGGTTGAGGGTTGGAATCCTTGGCCTCTTTTCTTCTCCTCCTGGTTCTTCTAATAGAGGTGAAGTTGCAAGGGTCCTACAAGAACATCAAGACCAACTCCTGGTGTTGAGTTCAGGCTAATCGCAAACTTTCCTTGTATCAGAATAATTTAGCCAAAAACTTCTGAGACAAGCAGAGATCATTTATTCAGCTGGATAAAGGAAGGGGGTCGACCTTTCCCCCTGAAGCAGAAGGGAAAAATCGCAATTAGCAGAGGCAGGGTACAAATTTAAGTACAGAAAGCATGAGATGCCCCTCCCCAATCAACAACATTCCTTAGGCAAGCTGTAACTCTTTGTTAGAGACATCCACCTAACCCATTCTCCTTGTGCACCCCCCATTGATGTCCTTGAACATATAACACAGGCTCTTCTTCTTTCTCTCTTGCCAAGGCACAGATATTCCAGGAAAGTTGAAACAGTTTCAGATTGCTTACAAAGCACAATAAGGTACAGATACAAGGCATACAGAGGAATCAGCATGGCGTCCCTTTGGTTCACTTGAATCTGTTACGTTTTTATCAATTACTGGTCTCAATACCAGCTCCACGTAGGAATAGAAATCAAAGGATCTCTGCCAGGTGGGGTTGTCCAAATTCCCTTTGGATGCCTCCATTGTTGGAGCAACCACCATCTCTTGAGGTCATGGGCTCCGTTGTTGTACTGGTCTGACAAGAAGTTCTTCCTGATATTTCTCCAAAAGCTGGATCCTCTTAACTGGAGCCCGTTGTTGCGCATTCTGCACTCTGGTGTGATCGAGAGCAGATCCTGCCCCTCCTCCAGGCTTACAAGGTTGTCGTGCCAGATCACATTCAAGTCCTTCCGGGTCCAGGATCTGAGTCTTGCGTTTGGTCCTGCCACTTTGGAAACATGAGAGCCCTTTTCAAAGGCATTCCAACAGAAGAGGGGCAGGATCTTTTTCTCAGTCACCCCAAAGTGCAAGAGATAGAACAATGGGCTCAAGTGATAGCGAGCCAGACTCTGGCTGAATATCGTGAAAAACTTCCTAACTCTTGGAGTAGTACGACAACGGAACACATGACCTCGAGGGGTCTTTTGTGCTCCAGTGCTAGAGGCCTTCAAGAGAAGTTGAGACCACCACCTGTCACGATCTGCTTTATCTGGCTGCCTGCACTGATCAATGGGGATGGGGGACTCCATGGCCTTCCAGGACACCCCCCCCCCAAAGCCAGAATTCCTTGAAGGAGCCCACCTCCTCCTCCTCCTCTCCCTCCTATATCTCTTCTGCCATCCCTCTAAAGGAGGATGTTCTCCTGGCTTCTGGTAGGTCTGCCCCGTGGTTCTTAGGATTGTGCATTTAAGAGAAGAAAGGGGACTGATTGTAATCACACCCACCATTGTGCGCCTGTAGGGAAATGTATCGCCTGGTTGGGGTAGGAAAGTGTAGTGGCGGGAGGCGGTACAGAAATTCCCAGCATGAGACCTTCCGTATGGGACTGCAGCAGCATCCCGGATCACAAGTTGAGCTGGGTTCAGCATATGCGTGTTTAGCCTAGGCCCGGCTTATCTTTTCTCTACCACCGTGACTATTTGTAAATAAGAGGGGCATTTCTTTTTGTACCAGCTGATAAATACTTTTATGGGAACCCTT
This sequence comes from Phrynocephalus versicolor, assembly GCA_023846285.1. Taxonomy (NCBI): domain Eukaryota; kingdom Metazoa; phylum Chordata; class Lepidosauria; order Squamata; family Agamidae; genus Phrynocephalus; species Phrynocephalus versicolor. The sequence goes on along the minus strand of JAHTLZ010000309.1, from coordinate 167,714 downwards.
CTACAGGTAGTTATTGTTGTGTATTGATCTGTATTCCTATTATCTGTAATTGCTTATGTTGAAGTAACTGCCTTCCTATTCCAAAGGGAACAGGCCTATTGGTTGATTCAAGTTGCTGCATTTGGACCCTCAATCCTATTGGTTCCCGCCAAAAGGCAGCCTTGTGATTGCTTGTAATTGTTCCCTCCAAAATGTATCTTTTCCTAGCCAGTCCTGGTTCCTATAAATTTAGCTCCCTCTCCCCAGTCCCCAGTCTTGTTCTCTCCCTGAATAAAGAGCTGTACACTAGAAGCTGTCTCCAGCCTGCTATGTCAAGAGCTGAAATCACTTGCTGAAATCACTAAACCCACGTCACAACGCTGGCGACGAAGGTGGGATCCAGAATGCTGAGAAGCAGAGGATCATCACGCTGACTCAGAGTCCGGATCGCAGTGGAGAACAAGACTCACCAGCCGGCTTAGAAGACGACCCTGCCCGCCTGGAGAATGGAAAGTCCACGGGTATTGGAGCCCTTCCAGCCATCGGAGCCCCACACTTGGGAGGACTATGTTGAATGCTTCGAGTTCTTCGTGGTGGCTCAAGGAATCACTGGTGCCAGCAAAAGAAGGGCCACGTTCCTGAGTTGCTGTGGGCATGAGACCTTCAGGTTGGCCAAGGCACTTCTCGCCCCAGCAAAGCTGAATGAGACATCACTCACAAACATTTTCGCCCGGCTGACAAGCCACTTGGCACCTACCAAAACCAAGATGGCCTGGCGGATGGAGTTCCAGAAAAGGCAGCAGCAAGCTGGAGAATCTGTGGCTGCATTCCTGGCAGGACTCCGGGAGCTTGCTCAGCACTGCGGCTTCCCAAATCTTGAAGACACTCTCTTGAATCGATTTGTTGGGGGGCTCAGCAGCAAAAAAGCCTGAAGGCGCATTGTGGCAAAGGAAGATGTCACCCTTGCCTCCGCCTTGAAAGAGGCCACCGCCATAGAGAATTATGAGCAGGAAGAGCTCAATGCCAGTTGCAAGGCCACGAAGCTGCGGGTAGAGGCTGCCCATGCCATGGATGAACCAGAGGCCAGTCCAAGCCAGAGCCCAGTCCGTGGTGTTGAGTTGGTGCGTCAGGCTGATGCACGGCCCAAAGATCGCCGAGGTGCTTGCCCAGGCTGTGGCGGTAACCATGAGTGGAAAAGCTGCCGTTTTCGTGATGCTACATGCAGGGCATGCGGAAAGTCAGGACACCGTCAGGGCCTGTAGATCGGTGGCAGCTGGAACAACGGGATCACCTAGATCAGGCCTGCCCAAAGTCCAGTCCGGGGGCCAAATCCGGCCCGTCAGGCCATTCTGAGTGGCCTGTGGCTGGCTGGCCCGCCCCTCCCTCCCCCTCCTTTGCCCCATGTTTTTTTAAACAGGCTCCCTCTGCTTCTTTTGGTCCCCACCTCCCTCCCTCCCTCCCTTCCTTCCTCTCTTGGTTTCCACCTCCCTCCCTCCCTTGGTCCCTACCTCCCTTCCTGCGATGGGGTTGCAAGGGGTCAGTGGGTGGGGCTTATGGGTCAGTGGGTGGGGCTTGCAGTGGGGTGGCAGGGTCGGGGAGCAACTGGCCCCTGACACGTTCTCAGCCACCAAATCTGGCCCTCCTTACAAAAAGTTTGGCCACCCCTGACCTAGATCAACGCATCACAGATCATCCACCACGACTCATCTCCTGGACTACTGCAGTTATCTCACAGAGATCAACGGAGAGACCGTGCAGTTCCCGGCGCAAGGTAAAACATCCGTCAGAGTGAAGATTGAAGGCCAACCATGCGACATGGAGGTGGATTCCGGATCTGGATTCACCATTGTTTCAGACCAGACTGCGAGGGGGCTCTTCCCTGGGGGTAAATTCCCCTCTCTGGAACCATTCCCAGCAACCTTGCAATCATACACGGCTGGCCGCACCCACATTCTAGGAATGTGTGCGGTGAGGGTACAATTCCGGGAGAAACAGGCCGTGCTTAAATTGGTGATTGCACAGGGGAGTCGCCCCAGTCTCCTGGGTACTGACTGGTTTCCCGCCTTGGGACTGTGTATATCAGGGCTCAACTCAGTCCAAATTCCCCAGAGTTGGGCAAGGCATTAGGCCAGGAATTTGCCGAACTCTTCAGTGGAAAACTGAGTTGTTATAAAGGGCCTCCAATTGACTTTGAGCTGGACCCCAGGGTGACCCCAATCCGACTCAAGCCAAGGAGAGTGCCATTTGCGCTGCAACCCAAGATTGAGGTGGAACCGGACAAATTGGTCAAACAGGGAGTTCTTTCACCTGTGGACTCTTCTAAGTGGGAGACTCCTATCGCCACACCCCTTAAGGCAAATGGGGAAGTGAGGATTTTTGCAGATTACAAATGTACTATCAACAAGGCACTCAGGGGAAATTCATACCCCATTCCAGTCGTCTCACAGCTGTTGGCAAAACTAGCTGGGGAAAAAATTTTCGCCAAACTTGACCTGGCACAAGCTTACCAGCAGCTGCCAGTGACTCCGCAATCTGCGGAAGAACAGACTATTGTAACACACAAAGGGGCTTTCCGAGTAAACAGGTTACAGATTGGAGTTTGTGTGGCCCCAGGGATTTTTCAAGGACTAATGGAGCGCCTGTTAAGGGGTCTGTTAGGGGTCTTGCCATTTTTGATGATGTTCTGATTGCTGGGAAAGACCCCCAGGAACTAGTGGGGCATATCCGTGCTGTGTTACTCAAATTTAAAGAGGTGGGGCTGCAGCTAAAAAAGGAAAAATGCAGTTTTGGGGAGCCATCTGTGGATTTCTTGGGGTTTAAAATTGATGCAACAGGCATCCACCCCACTGACTCTAAAATTAAAGCCATTACTGAGGCACTACGCCCATGGAACAAGATGGAGTTACAGTCATTCCTGGGACTTATTAACTTTTATCATTCATTCCTACCTCAGAAAGCTTCAATAGCGGAACCGTTGCATAAACTATTGAAGAAAAAGAGTGTGTGGCGTTGGGCTCAGGCACAGCAGAAGGCTTTTGACACCTTGCGGGGCATGCTGACTAGCAGGAGTGTCCTTGCTCATTATGACGAGTCGAAACCTCTTGTCCTGGCATGTGATGCCTCTCAGTATGGGCTGGGAGCTGTGTTGAGCCATAGGGAAGCGGATGGGTCAGAAAAGCCCATCTTGTTCTATTCTCGTCGCCAGCGGAGCGGAACTACGCACAAATTGACAAGGAAGCCCTGGCAATAGTGGCAGGGATTAAAAAGTTTCATGACTATTTATATGGTTGCCACTTCTTCCTTGAAACTGACCACAAGCCTCTGTTAGGATTGTTCAACCCGAACAAACAGACACCGCAGATTCTCTCCCCCAGAATGTTGCGATGGTCTATATTCCTGAATGGGTTCCAGTACACTCTGACCCATGTTCCAGGGAAAAGGTTGTGCCACGCTGATGCACTAAGTCGCTTGCCCCTTCCTGGCGTGAGCGATGCAGATCCTGCCCCAGCGGAACGAGTGATGATGCTGGAAACACTTCCGGGGGGCCCTGTAACTGCCACTGAAATAGCTGAGAGAACGAGGAAAGATACCGCTCTCTCCCGTGTTCTCACTTGGGTGGGGAGGGGATGGCCAGGTGGCCCGCATGAAGAAAAATTTAGACCATACGCAACAAGGCAACATGAGCTATCCCTGCATAAGGGCCGTCTCCTGTGGGGAGACAGGGTGATCATACCAGCGCCACTGAGAAACAGGGTTCTGGATACACTGCACATGGGGCATCCGGGAATTGTCATGATGAAGTCGCTGGCCCGGTGCTATGTATGGTGGCCTGGGATGAACCAAGATGTTGAACAATGGGTACGGACGTGCAAGGCATGTCAGGAAGTGTGCCCAGAAGTGGCCAGAGCACCAGTCCACTGGTGGGAGCAGGCCCGGACTCCCTGGAGCCGGCTGCACTTAGATTTTGCTGGGCCATTCCAAGGAAAGGTTTTTTTGGTTATCGTTGATGCGTATTCTAAATGGTTAGAGGTGGCTATGGTTCCCAGCATGTCGTCAGCTGCAGTCATCAAAGTGTTGAGACAGCTGTTTGCAACCCATGGGTTGCCCGAGACCATTGTGTCAGACAATGGAGCAGCCTTTGTATCCCAAGAATTCAGGGCATTCCTAGCTGATAATTTCATAAGAGGGGTCACATCAGCTCCCTTTCATCCCTCATCCAATGGGCAGGCTGATCGCATGGTGCAAACAGCCAAAGGATCTATTGCACACTTGATGGAGGGTGACTGGTCAACACGCATTGCCTGAATGTTGTTCTTGCAGCATGCGACGCCGTGTACTACTACGGGCAAGTCGCCAGCAGAGCTGCTCCTCGGTAGAAGGCTGGTAACAGTGCTGGACTATGTCCACCCAGACAAAATGCCAAACCGCAATGCTAGAGCACCTCCACAGGCAGAGAGCGACTCTACAAGGTATTTTGCTCCTGAAGATTTGGTCTGGGTGAGAAATTATGCCAGAGGTCCCCTGTGGGTGCCAGGGGTGATCACCAGAGCGTCTGGGCCAGTCTCTTATTACGTGACCATTGAAGATGGCAGGGTCTGGCGTAGGCACATGGACCAACTGAGGCGCAGAGCACCCAGTAGAGTTGGTACAGGTGTGGGAGAATTGCAGCCTGAGAGTGACACTACCCCCATTAATGAGTCCCAGCTCCAAGACCAGAGCGGAGATGCCCCAGGAATGCAGGTACCAGTGGCATCAGCATATGAATCTGCTCCTGCAAGTCCTCATGGTGCCGAGAACAGATCAGGGACACTGAGTTGTCTGAAACCCCCTCCGTGTCAGACGAAGCTATTACAGTAGACTCTCCACCACAGACACTGCCTGCTCAAGCCCCTGCAACACCCGTAGTCAGGAGATCAATTAGAAGTCGCAGGGCCCCACAATATCTAAAGGATTATGTGTGCTGTGCCCACCAGGGGGGGAGGGGTGTTGTGTATTGATCTGTATTCCTATTATCTGTAATTGCTTATGTTGAAGTAACTGCCTTCCTATTCCAAAGGGAACAGGCCTATTGGTTGATTCAAGTTGCTGCATTTGGATCCTCAATCCTATTGGTTCCCGCCAAAAGGCAGCCTTGTGATTGCTTGTAATTGTTCCCTCCAAAATGTATCTTTTCCTAGCCAGTCCTGGTTCCTATAAATTTAGCTCCCTCTCCCCAGTCCCCAGTCTTGTTCTCTCCCTGAATAAAGAGCTGTACACTAGCCTGCTATGTCAAGAGCTGAAATCACTTGCTGAAATCACTAAACCCACGTCACAACAGTTATCATACTGCAGGATGTTACAAGCTGCCAATCTCTCTGAATCCAGACGGCCTACCTCTGCCATCCCAGTTCTGCTTTGGGTGGCAATACATCGACACCTACATCTGCACCTTTTTCTCCATGGAAAATAATTCATGTTTTCCATGTCATCACACTTTCCCCATTGGCTAGACCCTGCTGGGGCACATTTTTAAGAAGGTGACACAAATTTTAGTGGGACGCTTAAAACAAATGACCCACACAAGGTCCTGGGTGCATTTGTGTCTCTGTCACGGGAAGGTTTCAGAGGAGATGCAGGTTCCTCTTCTGCCCAGGTGCAGGAGGTGCATAATGGATCTATTTGGAAGGAGAAATAAGGTTCCACATATGTATTTCCTATTTTTGTTGGGGGCAGATTTGCAATGAACCTTTTTGGTGTTGATTGTGTTTCATGCTGTCGCATCACATTAGACTTCCCGCAAACGTAGCAAGGCTTTTAAGATGTATGGGATATTTCAGGAATAGCTTTACGTTGCCACTCCCACCCACCCACCGAACTGAAGATTGAGGCCCCCTTAGTCTAAATTCTGCCGCCCAGAATAGCTTTTGGCTAGATGGTTGTGGTATATAAATCATATAAATAGATAAATACATTCTGCCCCCCACCCGCCCGCTTAAGTGAGGTCTCTTCCAATTCTTTGATTCTATGATTCTACAGTAAGTGTGCTGCTTATCCACTGCCCCGTGGCGCTTCAGCCACCACCACCCTCAAGCTGTTTATTCCGGCTGGTTTTTCACCTTTGAGGGACACGGACGTCACTTGGCCACAGTTCATAACAAATGACATCTTTCCTCTTTTTCTTAGCGTTTGTCCCCCTTGGTGGTGGGGGCGTCCGCTAGCTCATTACAAAACGAGGTATTTTATTTGCAATTTCTCTCTTTGTTCAGTAATAAAGATATAGTCAAATCACTTAATCACTTCTTGTACAGGATAATTTGGTGAATCAGCCATCTCCAAAACATCCTACCTTTATAACTCTGCTCAGGGCTGACACATTCATGACCCCCTTTGATAGGGTCAAGGCCAAGTCAGTTCTACCTTATGGTGACCCATTCCAGCGTTTTCCCGGCAGAGAACACTCAGAAATGGCCTCCCCTTCTTCCTTCCTCTTCCTTTCTGGAGGTTGCCCTGGGACTCCCCCTCTCCGCAGCTTGCCTGAGGCCATCCAGGCTGGCTCTCCCCATGGGAGACACCAAGGGGGAATTGAACTCACAAGCACAACCTCTCCAGTCAGAAACCTGGCTCATGGAGCTGTCCAGACAGATGCGGTGGGGGGGGGGGGGAAGAACAGGAATTAATTATTTTTTAAAAAGTCACTCGCCAAGCTGTCTCTTGAGGGATTTTTTTTTTTTAAAAAAGCAATTCTGGTTAAGAGCTGCTTTTAAAAATGTCACTGTTGACAAACGTATCTAACTAATAACTTTCCAAGTTCTGCCATGTGTGAATTTTGATCCTGTTGAGTCTGTCTGCCACCTGGATTCCCCTGTTATCAAATCAGGTGGGGTATGCTTTAAAAATACATTAATTAGATAATCTATTCACAGACAAGCATATTGCTGAAAACCACAGAGAAGAGACAGTTTTGGACCAGTTAGAGGAGGGATGCAAGTAGCAACTCATTAATTAGCAGAAGTTCCATATTGTAATAGATGGCATTGTACTTACATAACTAATTACAGTAATATGATTTTGGCCAATACTGAATATCAATATTTTTTTGGCCTGGTGCTCTAATTGTGCATATCTACTCCTGAAAAGGGCTAAAACATCATGCATCCAGAATCTTGTGATGTTCATCTTCATTGCAGCATCAACTTTGGAGTCTTTAACAACTTTTTGGTCATAGTTTTTTGGCCTGCAGAATTTTAGGCATGCTTCAAATTGTTCATGGTCAATAGCAAACACTTCTTAAAACAATTGAGAAAAGAAAAGAAAAGAATGGTGAAAAAAGGTACACTTTGTGTTATGCACAAAAATACTCTTTTGTGCTGAAATCTTGCATTTTGTTTTCAAAAAGCAGTTTTTGTGCAGAATGGTTTTAAGATGAAAGCCTAGTGTTATGGGTTAGATGTAGTCCTGAAAAGATGCTTGAGGTCAAGATTCCCCCTAAGGTGCTTGCATGTGTACCTCTGTGTCCCCCCACCCCCCACCTCCAGCATAGGGCTTTTCCTCCCCCGCGGACCCGCTGTGAACATTTTTGCTCTGGTTGGTTTGGAAGCCACGTTGGAGAAGGAGGTGAGCGAGGGGAAGGCAGAGTCTGGTGAATTAGAGGGGAGGCTGGGTGACATTGATGGAAGAAGTGTTGGCCTCTAAGCTTTCAGACGGGAGCTGTTTCAACAGGGCACCCTCCCTTTTTGGACAGGGGCCAGGATGAGACCATCTGCAAGTTTTCATTGTATTGTTATTCAGAAATAGAGACGGGCACAAACTGGATCCATCCCAGTTTGTGCTGGTTCGTAAAAGCTCCCAACCTCCCCCCCCCCGGCTCCTCCTCCCATGAAGCCACTTGCCAGGCCCAGCCGGCATGCTTTACCCATGGCTAATCTCCCAGTCATGAGCAAGAGCACAGCTTTCTCTCTGCCCTATGTGTGTGAGATCAACCAAGAAGGCAGGACAGAGATGCTCGGATTGCTGCTGGGACGGGAAGGTGAGTTGAGGAAGTGCAGGAAGCAGACAGACTGGGATGGGAGAGTGGCTGATTGAGCCAGAGGAGACAGGGAAGGAGAGCAGCAGCAACCGGGCCCATCTCTATTCAGAAAGGAACACACATTGCGTAAGTCACTTGTATAACAGGGTGCAAAGTCAATTGCAGGGCACCCCTGCAGCACATTCAGTGTAGCCACTTTGGCTGTGAGATAACTTGGCGTGGTACCAGTGTGAATATTCTATCCCCTCTCCTTCACATAGTGGCCGTCCCCCAAGGGTTCTGTGTTGCGCATAAGCAAAGCATCTTTGTCAAGCCAACATACGTTTTATAGTTCAGACACAATTTAAATGAAGGTTATCAAATTCGATCTAATGAGCAAGTCCTTTAGGGGACCGGTTTTTGCATGGCGACAAATACAGCACAATGTTTTTAATAGCCTGTAAATGACTGGATTAGGCCACTGGCCAAGCAGACAACTGCAGACGCCTAAGTGGACTAATTTGTCCGTAATATGTGCGTAAACTGATGTGATGTTGGCAGACAGGCGTGTAAAGAGTGGACACTTGACATTTCTTCCAAGCGAACCTATTTGCTGCCATTCTGAGCTGCCTCTGAGGTGAGGAAACGGAAGATTCATCCGAGGAGAGGCAGCCGGGGGTGTTGAGAGGGATCACGGCCCTGGCGAAGACTCGGCTTTGCAAAGGGAGTATATTGCTTAGGTTTCTGCCCCGGGTGAAAATCCACCTGCAGAATGACAATGTGTGTGCCGGCCGTGTTTGCTCCTGGATGTACCTGATCAAGACCCAATTGGTGGCATCCAGCTGTGACCCGGGAGGCTGGGAAGATTCCCCAGTTACAGGAGGACCCACTCATCTCCCCCAGCAGCCTTTCCTGTTTCCAAACTGGTTTGGACCCATGGGACCCAGCTTTGCTTGGCTCTTGGGGAGGGCTTTCTCTCTGCCCTCCGGGATCTCTCTGCTGTTGGGATCCTAAAAGAAGGATTTGTTGGCAGATCTTCCCAGGTCAGGGAGCGTGTCCTGTGGTGGCCGCCATTTGCCAAGCAAAAGGCTTTCCCCTTCAAGCAGACCTCCAGAGATGGGGCACCCACAACACTGGGAGGCAAGCTGTTCCCCTGTGGAATGGCTCTCACCACCAGGAAATTCCTCCTCCTTCCCAGGTTGGCTCTCCCTTGGAGGAGTCCTCCTGGAAGTCCAGAGTGACCCACCTGAGGCTTTCTGTGTCCTCGTAACATGCCTTCCTTTTCTCCACTGTTTTCTCTAGATCTTAAAAAGGTTGATTTTCTAAGGAGGGGGCTGCTGCTCTCCCAATATTCTGGCTGTGATGTTTTGGGGATCCAGGGGCACGGAGGGCAGCCCCAATAGTGGTTGGGGCTCATGGGACATTGCAATTTTGCCACGTTTTTCTCCCTCTCTGAGGCCCAGACACCACTCCTGGATTGGAATAAGAAAAGAAAGGGCGGGGGAAAAAAGATTGACTGGCCAAGTTGCTGGAGTGGCCCTTGAGGAGCGCAGAAGAGGCCTCCCAAGCAGGGCTTTCTTTGCTGCCTGTGTGCTGGGAAGAGTAAGAGGTGGAAAATGCAGAGAAGAAGCATTGCGCTGTTTGTCAAAACAACAGTGGCCTTGGCTTTGGGCAACTTCTGGGTCCCACAGGTGGAAAGAGCAGAAGGCCTGTTGGGTGGAAAGAACGGGAGGTTGCCCTCGCCGGCCGAGTGTGGGATAGTTAAAATTTATTATGTTTAAAACGGAAGAGGAACGGAAGTTTCCCGTGCAATCGGTTGCACTGGGAGGTCCATACCTTGGGAAATCTGGCCAAGGGGGTGGGATCTGCAACATCCCTGGCTGTCAAGTAGGACTGTGGCTGCTCTCTTGAAAGCAGGGCTGAGTTTGGGTGCCTGGATGGCATTGGAGGCTTGGTCGTGTCCCTTGATGCCAAGGACATAGAATAATAGAATCCTAGAGTTGGAAGAGACGTCAAGAGACGTCCAGTCCAACCCTCTGCCAGGCAGGAACCCCCGTCACAGGACCCCCGACAGACGGCCATCCAGCCTCTCCTTCCAAAGAAGGAGATTCCACCACCCTCCTTTGTGGCAGCATCTTCCACTGTCGAACAGCTCTGTCTGGAAGTTCTTCCTAATGTTCAAATGGAATCTCTTTTCCTGTAATTTGAGACCATTGCCCCGCGTCCTAGTCTCTGAAGCCATGGAAAACAAACCTGTTCCATCTTCAATATGACATCCTTTCAAATATTTAAACATATCTATCATATCCCCTCTCAGCCCTCTCTTTCCCAGCTCCCTGAGCCACTCCTCGTAAGACATTTCTTCCAGACCCTCAATCATCCTGGTCACCCTCCTCTGGACCCATTCAAGATTGTCAACATCCTTTTTAAAATGAGGTGTACAGAACTGGACACAGCACTCCAGGTGGGGTCTGATCACTTCCCTTGATCTAAACACGATGCTTCTGTTGATGCAACCAAGAATTGCACTGGCTTTCCTCGCCGGCACATCACACTGCTGATTCATGTTCAATTTGTGGTCCACCCAGACTGTGGCACCGGGGGGGGGGGGCATGGAAATCCCACTCTCTCGAGAGCCCCCTGGCACAGTGGTTAGAACCGCTGTACTGTGACCAAGCTGTGCTCATGGCCCAGGGTTCAGTCCCAAGGACCCAGCGTAAGGTTCACTCAGGCTTCCATCCTTCTTAGGCCAGTAAAAGGAGTGCCCAGCTAGCTTTTTTTTTGGGGGGGGGCTCCATAACCAAATAATTGCAAACTGCCACAGAGTGTGCTTTAAAGCGCTATGGGTTGGTAGAGAAGCAACCCGCTTTATCCTCTTAGCAAGCAGAGGGGCAACGGGGCTTTCTTTTGTTCACTGCCAGTCTCAAAACGAATTGACCAGTCAGAAAAGATAGAGAGAGACAGATTTTTTGACTCGGCCTGGACCCCTCCTGCTGGCTTTATTTTTCTCCGTTTCACGTCCGGAGACCAGGGTTTGAGAAATGCGTGTCTGGGCTAGCAGGGTTTGTGGATAGGGAAGCTCTCAGTGGATTGTGCCCCCAGTAGCTTGGGAAGTGGCTAATGGACTTGGCTTCTGCTTGACAGCTTGTCCAGGCAGTTCTTTGTCACGGCTGTGGTCGCCCACGGAAAGCAAAGAGGAGGAACGGATGTGACAGCCAGCCAGCCAGCCAGCCAGCCAGCCAGCGACTGGGGCTGCAAGTCAGGTTGCTCGAAGCTGCCATGCCTGTCAGTCAGCAGAACGGTCCCGCTGATGTTTGAGGGTTGGCAGCTCTTCCTGGTGGGCTTTTCTACCCGCCATGATGCCGTGTTTGTGTCTGCGGCACGGAACCCCCATGCGCATGTGGGCTTCCAACCCGTGGGTTTATTTCTTTCAATGCCAACGCGGGAGCAGGGAGGTGCTACACCAGAATATGAACATAAGAACAGCCTTGCTGCTGGAGCACAGGCCCACAACCCATCCAGTCCAGCATTCTGTCTCGCTCAGTGGCTCACCATTTGCTTCAGGGTATTCCCAAGCAGATGTCTTCACTGTAACGTTTTATGAAGAAGTGGACGCATCCATGAAACGTTACATTACAATATGAAAGTTAGTCTTTAAGGTGTCCCATGTTTGGTGTCTTTGATTTTGTTTTTCTTTGATTTTTGCCTGCCCTTTCTCCAATACAGCATTTCAGGACAGGACTGATTTATTCTAGATTGCAAACAATTGTGGTCTCTCTGGGAAACTGTCCCCTTTGGGCGATGGGGAATTGAATGTTTCTTCATCTAAGGAGCTTTTTGTGTTTTTTCTCTTGGGGGTGGGGGACACAAAGTCTGAGGATGATAAGATGGCAACTCAATGCACTCTCTGATCATGCAAGTCATGAAATTGTTGGCCCTTTTCATCCTTCTTTTCTCCATGAGAGAGAGAGAAACTGAAATCCCGGGTTCTCTTCCCTTGCCTTTCAGAACTTCCTCAAACTCACTGTGTAACGCTTGTCGTCTTTGCATTTGAGAAGTAAGCTGCATACCAAGAGCAAAGAAGCCTTCTTTTAAAATGGAGCCAGTGGGACAGCCCCCCCCTTTTTTTGCAAGGGATGCAGTGAGGACTCCAACGCTGGAGGCATTTGAGATAAATTTAAGCCACCTCCTGTGATGAATCCTTTGACTGGGATCCCTGCCGTGAGGAGGGGGTTGGACCCCATGCGCCCCCCCCATCCAGGCCCCTTCCAACTCAATGACTTAGGTGGTTCTAAAAATATCTAATTGAGGTCCTTAACAGAGGGATCCTTACGTGTGAAGAGAAGGGTTTTTCAGAGGGTGGGGTGGGGAGGTCACTTCTTCTGGTCCCCTCTGCCTGCCTTCTCTTGTCTAGCTTTACTTTCATCCAGCATCTAAAAGATATGCAAGGGGTGGAAAGCTCACCTCGGTCTTTCTACAAAGGGCCCTTTTATCCTATGAATAGGAATCTTTATTGTCATTGCCCCCTTGCAGGAACAACGAAGGAGAGGCAGTGTGAATTTGGGGGGTGGGGTGGGGAGGGGAGGCTGTTCCTGTTTTCAAAATGGAGAGTAATGCAGTGGTGGTGAACCTTTGTCCCTCCAGATGTTTTGGACCACAACTCCCAGAGTTCCAAACCTGCATTGCCAAAGGACTGTGACAAAGGACCGTGGGACTTGTGGTCCAAAGCATCTGGAGTGCCAAAGGTTTGCCACCAGTGGTCTAATGGATGCATCTCCCTCATACTTGGCAAGCTATATCACCCGTGGAGCCCAATCTACTCCCCCTCCTTGGGCGTTTATACACGACCCCTAAACTCCGCAGCAAATGGCTGCAAGCTCCGGAGCTTTAAAATGTTTCCCCACCAGCTCCGGAGTTTAGAGGAAATTAAGTGTGACCCCGCCCACCTAAGCGCGACCCAGCACACTTTTCTTGTATCTGCTCTTCCCTGGTGAAAATTGTTTGATGCGGGGTAAGGATAGTGAGTGCGGGGCTCTCCTCGCTTCTGTTTGTTGTTTTTTTGGCTCCCGCCCCTTTAAGAGCTCCTTTACAGAGACAGGAATGTTGCCGTGCAAGAACGGAGGCAGAACCGAGGTGAGCCACAATCTTTTCTTCCTTTTTTTCTCCCTACCCTCACGCAGCCAGCAGCCAGGGTGGGGACACAGGAAGAGCGACAAGTCCCTAAGATCTCTGGGCCGAATTTAAGGGACCAGCGGATCTTAGGGGTCGTGTAAAAGCGCCCCTTGTCATCTGGTCTTAAAAGGGGCTTCCAGACTCCATGCCTGTCGCATAAACTCCCCCCCCCCCGCCACTCCATTCTGTCTTTATGACTCCATGCCTCAAAAAAACCCAGCCACAGCTATGTTTTCAAAAGCCTATGTAGAGTTTTATTCTCTTTGGTGACTCTAATGTGACTTTTGGAATGTTGCCACCACATAAAACTGTTGAGGATTGGCCATTAATGGGGGTCTGGAGCTCTGAGCCCTCAGGGTTTTGAGGACACAACAGGTGACAAGCCACAATGGGGGTCTGTGTTCCCTTCGGGCTTCAAAGGAGGGTCCCTCCTAGTTCCTGAGGCCAGGGAGTTGCATCAGGAGGCAGGGATCTCGGTGTCCCACATGCTCCCAGAGGTATCTGGTGGGGCCACTGGGAGATCCAGAAAGCTCTGCTTACGTCCTTAAGCCTACCCATAATCCTAGAGAAGGAAAACTTCTCTTTCTTCTTTTTCTCCTCACCTGTTTTATCTTTATTCTTTCCCACAACAGCTCTGACAGATCAAAAGAAAACATTTCTTGACCCAGCGTGTTGTTAGTCTGTGGAACTCCTTGCCGCAGGATTTGGTGATGGCATCTGGCCTGGATGCCTTCAAAAGGGTATTGGACAGATTTCCAGAGTCAAAACATTCATCGCAGATGACAAGCTATGTTAGGGTTATCTCCAGCTTAAAAGGAGGAGGGTCTTGTGTGCTCCCAGAGGGATCTGGTGGGGCCACTGGCAGATCCAGGTGTTGGAATGTGGCAAGATCTACATTCAGACATTACACTGGGAACCAACGCGACCTGTCTTTTTTTTTTTAAATATATTTTTATTTATTTCATATCATTGGAATCCCTACATAGGATAGGGGATGGGTGGGGTGGGAAATCTAAGGATAAAACAGGAAAGTTCAGGTGGTATATTTACAATGTTTTTCTATATATTAATACACAGACTATATTTTAATTTAATAGTGTTGGAGACTTGGATAAAGCTTATGCTTTATACTTCACTTCGTCTTGATGTCTTCAGTTGTTGTTTTTATCCTAACACCAGGAAGCTGGACTGACTGGGTCCTGGGCCTGATCCAGCAGGGCTCATTTTATGCTCTGATGGCACTGAGTTCTCAGTTACATCTGCATCAATGCTGGGCATGCAGGTTGCCTGGACCCAGCAGAGGGCTGAATGAAGGCCAGTAAGCTACTCCTGCATCCTGAGAAATCAGAAGCCCTGTGGCCAATGGTTCTGAGATCCAGGATCTGGGCCATTTCGGGGCCTCTTTGGTCTGGAAAAAAGGCGCCTGAGCGGGATATGATTGAGACATACAAAATAATGCAGGACATGAATCAAGTGGATAGAGGGACACTCTTCTCCCTCTCACAGAATACCGGAACTAGGGGACATCCACTCAAATTGAGGGCTGGGAGAGTAAGAACAGCCAAAAGAAAATATTTTTTTTTTACCCAGCACATTGTTAGTCTGTGGAACTCCCTGTCACAGGATGTGGTGATGGCATCTGGCCTGGATGCCTTCAAAAGGGGATTGGGCAGATTCCTGGGGGAAAAGTCCATCACAGGTTACAAACCATGATGGAGATATATCATCTCCAGGCTTAAAACCAGGGCACTTTGAGGGCCGGATGCAGGGGAGTGGTATCAGGAGACAGATATCTAGTCTCATGGACTCCCAGACGCATCTGGTGGGGCCACTGTGAGATACAGGAAGCTGTATCTCACAGTGACCTGATCCATTATGGCTCTTTTTATGTTCTTATGTCTTCTAAGTGAGACTATGCCCTGTAATTAACAGTACAGTGGTACCTCAGCTTACGAATTAAATCCATTCCGAATGCATGCTCTTAAGTTGAACTACTTTTAAGTCAGGGTAACTATCTAAAAAATTGAAAAAATAAGTTAAAAAATAAAAAAATGTAAGTCAAGCAGACCATATCTAAAATTTGTAAGGTGGCAGTTAAAACGCCAGCAGTTTTCCGCTCTTAAGTCGAGCTGCTCTTAAGTCGGGGTGCCACTGTATACTAGTTCTATGTGCATTGATTGGTTGGTTGGTTGTGGTGTACAACAAAAATACAACACATCTTGCCTATATGATGGTAAACAAATAAAATCCTATGAAATAAAAACATAATAAAAATAACATAATGATACATAAACAATCAACAGCCATCCACATCATCACTAATAATAAAGAGAAATGTAAAACTAATAAAATAAAAGGAGCTTGGCGGCTGAAGCAGATTAAATATGGTGTTACAAGGCATCCCAGATGAGGTAGTCAGGACTCAGAGAATGGTTGTTTAAAAAGCCAGGTATGTGTATTTTCTGCACATTTTTTAAAAAACAGAGAGTGGTGTTGCAAAATCTGAATGATTACGGTAATATTTGCAGAACATTTGACAACAAAATTTGATTATTTTTGGTTTGGGGAATAGGAAGCCATTTTGAATTACCCCTGAGTGAAGAATTAACAAATGTCTTTCCCCTCAATTTCCAGTCAATGAAAGAGAAAGTTGGGGATTCAACCCAGAGTCTTTTAGCTCCAAGAACTGAGGCTGTGAGGCAATCCATCACATAGAGGAGACTTTTCTCTCTCTTGCTCTTTCATGAAAGGGAAGACAAAATGTACTCCGGGAAGTTTTTAAAATCTCTCTGTGTCTACACAGCTTTGAAGTTGCTTGACCTGCAAAAAAAAAAAAAAAAATCCCTGCTTTGTTTGAAAAGAAGTGTTGTGTTTGAACGAGTATTACAAAATACATAATTGTTCCTGCAGCTGCGTCTGATATTATGGATGTGACATGAATGGGGGGAAAGCCTTCCCTTGCAAGCTTTCATTCTGCGAGGGAAGAGCACTTTTCAAAGCCATGAATGGAAGAGGCCGCTTGAAATTTAGAGCTGGAAGAGTTTCCAGTTTCTACAGCTGAGGGTCAGAGGACAGTTGGCATCTTGGGGCTCAGTCCTACTCCCAACTAGAAGAGACCAACCAGATGAATTGGACGATTGAGTGAGTCCGTTCCACTTGGAACGAGCAGTTACATTTCGGCTTTGTAGACAAAATCCACGATGAGGGCATCCAGAGAGGGTACATTGCATTTCAGTTGTCAAAACCCAGTCCCCCATCTCAGGAAGGTTGGTTGGTTGCAAAGATGCTCCTGGATCACTGAGTCAATCCCAAAATGGCCCTCATGGTTTCAGAGAAAGTGCCTGAAAGACTGGGATAAGCGGTTCCTTTTCAAAATCCGTGTTGGCTCAGGCAAATGTTTGCAGAAATCATGTGGTGAGGGACCGTGTTGCACATCTCAGATCACTGATCTGGTCCAAGTCTGTTAACTAGTTAACGGGCGCCTCTTGGTCCTCTCTCCTGTCTCTGAAAAGGATAAGAGGAGGAAATAATTTGGAACAAACAGGATGCAAAAGGAATGTTGTCAGGCTTGCCCTGGCAATTAATCAACAAGGTGAAGTTGGACAGGAAGGTGGGAGGGGGTGCTTTAACTTTTGCAGGACCCACCTTGATTGAAGGCTGGGGCTTTTAGAAGATGGAGGATGACTCAGTCGACTTTGGGTTTGCCATAGTGGTTAAAACTGCTGGCCTGTGCGCACAACCTGGGGTTCATTCTCAGTGAGGCAGCTCAAGGTTCACTCGGCCTTCTGTCCTTCCGAGGCTGGTAAAATGAGTGCCCAGCTCATGTGCACTGGCAGCAATGTGTGGACTGCATAATTACTTATAAACTGTCCAGAGAGTGCTTTAAATGCTATGGGGCTGACAGGCCCATGGGACTGGTGGGTGTGAGCCTGCGACACCTGAGGCGAGACCCCTTCAGGGGTGTCTTTCTGGGCCTGGTTGTTCTCAGGAGCCAAGCTTTGTCGGTTGCACAGGGCTAGCCTGGGGTCACGGGAGCAGGCTAGGTGGGGGCCCCATGCAGAGGTGGAGGGTGGGATCTTGATTGAGGCCCCACGGGGGTCCTTTAGAACAGCCACGTGCCGTGGATGGGAGGAGGAGGAGGGAGGGGACTTGTATCTGCTGTTCTTTGTCAAGTTGCTTCCAATCCGGGTTGGGTTTTCAAACTCCGGTGGCAGCGAGTAGAAGAAAAGACTGCAGGAAATGGAGACCTCATGGGACCTCGTGGTACAGTGGTTAAAGCTGCCACACTGCAGCTAATGCTCAGCTCACAAGACCCAGGTTCACCTTGACTCAGACTTCTGTCCTTTTGAGGTCAGTAAAAGGAGTGCCCAGGCTGCTGAGGGGCAACATGTAGCCCCCACCATTAAATCGTAGCATGCCCCAAGAGGGCTTTAAGGCCAGTGGGTGGTAGAGAAGCAGCAGGTTGGGCCCAGGACCATCAACCAGTGGTGAGAGCGAAGGGAGGGCTTGAATCCAGTCCGGATGCATGTTCTAGTCCAGAACTGTGGATGGGGTGTTGCAGAGCATTTAGTGGCATTTAGGTGCATCAACTCTCCTGCAGGCCTAATGCAAGCATTGGGGAGGGCGGGCAGGAGAGGTCTTGGCCGGCAGGAGGCAAGCCAGACTGGTAGGATGAAACAAAACCATCTTTTGCAGCTGGTTAGATAAGTGGTGAGGTTACACCAGCCTGCTTTTGCCTCGAGAGTGCAGCTCTGAGCACAAAACGGGAGTTGATAGACCAGCCGAGTGATGCCACCTGACAAGATGGCGGGACTCGGGATGTGAGAGGCCTGGGAGGTGATGTGAGATGGCATAACGTGTTGCCCCGAGCAGCGAACCACCACGGATTTGCAAATTCATCGGGGAGCAGGCAGCTGGAGGGGTAGATGTGCGCAGGCATGCACTTCCACCCACCCACCCACCCACCTCTTTCTTTCCAATCCACAGATCAAGCTTCCTCTTCTTTGCTTGCAGGGGGTTGGACTCCATGGCCTTACAAGCCTCTCCCAGCTTCATGAGATTATAGCATCGTAGAAGAGTGAGATTGGAAGGGGCCCACACGGCCATCCAGTCTGACCCCCCCCCCCGAGCAAGGCAGGAATACAAATCCAAGGAGATCCGCCAGGTGCCAGGTTCACATTTCTCTTGAATGCTTCCAGTGTTTTAGCACACACCACCTCCCGAGGTCATGGGTTCCGTTGCTGTACTGCTCTAACCATTAGGAATTTTTGCCTGATACTTAGCCAAAAGTTGGGTTCTCTTAACTGGAGCCCATTGATGCACATCCTGCACTCGGGGATGATGGAGAACAGACCCTGCGCCTCCTCTGGAGGATAGCCCTGCATATATTTGACCACTGCCACCCTATTGCCCCTCGGTCTGTTCTATAAGCTGCACATCCCCAGTTCCATGGTTATTTCTGTGCCTAGACTGAGAATTGAGGGAGGGCTTCTTCCAGCCCCCTCCCAGGCGAGACGGAAGGGATGTCGGCAGGTCTTTAGGACCCAAGTCTGAGCTCCTATTAAAAGCAAGCTTTTTCGCCTAGAATAGGGGGAAGGGTGGTTGGGTTCCAAGTTGCAAGAAGACTTTGCGTCAGTGAAAGACAGAAACCTGAGTTGAGTTCAAGTTCAGTCACCGCTGTGACTCAAGTCCGACTTGATAGTGAGTCCTCAAACTTGAGTCCCTGTCCCTCATATAAGGCAAGGATCATCATCCCTCATCTTGGGCGATGATGGGGAGGGATCATCCATTGCCCACTCTTGTTTGAATTGGGCAAGGCCCCTTCTTGTGTATTGTTTTCTATCCAGCCTATTTATAAACATGGCACAAGAGGTTGGTGATGGCATCTGGCCTGGATGCCTTCAAAAGGGGATTGGGCAGATTCCTGGGGGAAAAGTCCATCACAGGTTACAAACCATGATGGAGATATATCATCTCCAAGCTTAAAACCAGGGTACCTCAAGGACCAGATGCAGGCGAGTGGTATCAGGAGACAGATATCTAGTCTCATGCGCTCCCAGACGCATCTGGTGGGGCCACTGTGAAGATACAGGAAGCTCGACTAGATGGGCCTTTGGCCTGATCCAGCATGGCTCTTCTTATGTTCTCATGTTCTTATGAGGTTCCGGGGAATAATACTGTAGCAGGAAAAGGGAGAGGAAATGTGTGTAAGGCATTAAAGAGCTCTCCATCTCCTTGTCAAGGAAGATGGCCCCAAAAGCAAGTTGTAGCATGGAAAAAAAAAAGCTTTGTGTTAGAACATGTGGGGTCTCCACGATGCCTTTTCCACAAAAAAATAAGCAAGGAAAGCAGGAGGAGGTAACAGACTCCCACAGTCTGTTACCTCCTCCTGCTCCTGTGAATTACAGCTTGCGGGCATTGCTGGTGTCTGGCTGTGCTGTCCAGTCTCCAGAGCTGGGGGTGCAATGCGGAACATAGGAACGGCGGTCCAAGAGGACGCTTTATGCTTCTCTGATGCCTGTGTGACAATGGAGAACAGAATTCTCCCAGGGATGACGAGGGGGGCCATGGCCCCTGCAGACTCCAAGGGACTGTCAGCCATTTTGTGGTCCATGAAACCTTCCATGCCACTACCCGCCCAGGACGACATTATTCCTGAGAAAAAGATTTTCTTGTTTTTTCTTTCATTACCCCCCTCAAGAAAAAAAATCAGGAAGAATCACAGTTCCTGTAGACTTGTAAGAGGCACAATCTCCAGGTAAAAGAGGACCGTACGTCTGGAATCTTCTAGAAGGAACACGATTTCCCCCCAAACACAAGCTCCCCTTTATTCAAATGAAAAGACTGTTGAGGTGCTCTGTTTTTGTTTGTTTGTTTGACTGTCATACCTTTGATCTTGATGGAAGAAAAAAGACAGGAAGGATTTATTTTTTTTGGAGGAGGACCTGCAGGCTGGAGATTATTCCCTCATTTTCAGTTTTATAGGAATGGGTTTATGCAGCGTGCAGGGGCTCCAGGCGTGGGTGACACACACACACACACACACCGCCCACACATCCTACATAGTTCTTCTTGTCTGAAGACAGATCCCAATTCACCTTGAGAGAAAAGATGGTTCACAGGATCCATTCAAAGGGCCCAATCCTTCTGCCAAAAAACAGGTCCAGTGATTTGGACAGCCCCTATAAAGTCTGAATCCACTGATGTACTGCAGCCACAAAAAGGAATGTCCCTGCCCTGCCCTGGATGATATCGCAAACTTGGGACCCCTTGTGTGGCCTGAGGGCCACAAGTCGTCCCCTGCTCCTTTTGCTTTGGAGTTAGAAGTCGAGGGTGGGGGCCATGTTTGCAAGGGGGAAAGACCCCATTTCCAGGGTCCCTGCTATTGATCTCTAACACGCAGCCACCTAAGGGCAGACGGATCCTGACGACAAGGAACCCGCCTGAGGGTATCCGTTAGTGTGGGGAACCTATATTTGGAAGTTGCTCCTCATTTAACCTTGAAGCTCATTGGGTGACCTTGGGCCTCTCATTCTCTTAGCCAGGTTGGCCTTGGGCTCCCCTCCTTCCTGGCTTGTCCCAGTCCAGGTGAAATCCTCCCAGTTGCACCCGTTCCCTCCCATGCCTGCAGGACCCACGCCTTAGAGCAGGGCTGCACCTTCGGCCCTCCAGATGCTTTGGGACCACAACTCCCATAGCCTTTTTGTCTTTGGCAACAGAGGGGGTGGGATTTATTTATTTATTTATTTATTTTATTGGATTTTTATACCGCCCTTCTGGCAGAAAGGTCACTCTGGGCGGTTTACAACAATTAATACATTCAAACAATTTATACAATAAAACCATAGTAACACAATAAAACAAAAATAAAATAAAAAACAATAAAACAATATATTATTATTGGCAGGCTAATAAGTCAAAATCAAGATTTACCAGTCTGCCCTGTTGTTGGATGGGATAGCCAGGTGGGCAAATTAGAGAGAAGGCCAAGCCTCCCTCTGTGCCCACCCAGGTTTCAGTTATACATGCTAGGTCTGCCTTCGCATCCAAGATTAAATCCTGGATCAGCTGGGCCTTATTTAAAGCAGACCTAGCATTCAGCAACAGCAGGGTCAGAGTGGAAGGCTGGCTGAGTTGATTACCTTGCACTTGGCAGTTCACAGCAGGGCCAGAACAAGGGACAGCCTTCAAACATCTGTTCCTCGTTCTTCTGTACTTGATGGCTGCCGCTGGATTCTGGGAGTTGTAGTCCAAAACATATGGAGGCCCATCATCCCCCCCACCCCTGCCTGAGAGGAACTCACAGGGACAGAGCCCAGAGCTTCCCCAGTCACTGGGTCTGGGGTGTGTGGAGGAACTGGGAAGTGGCAGCCGTGCCAGGACCAGTTGCCGGGCTCCTTGTACCATCCTGATGGCTGTCGTGGGTGGATGGTTCTTCTGGTCCAGGAGCAGGGTCTGGGCCTGTCCTTTTCTCGGCCACTGCAACTCAACCTCCGCCTCTTGTGCGTTGAAGGCACGACACAGGGGACCATCTCTAACACTTGAAGCTCCTCCTTGCCCCAAAAGGCAAGCTATCGAAATATGCTAATGAGTGGGCTAAAATACGTTTCTTGGGCAATCTTGAGTCTGTGAACCTGCCAGGATTTGTTTCTTCTGTACTGGAAAAAAATGAATAATGGGAAGCCCCAAACGGAGCTGAAGTGGCCTTAAGTGGAATGGCCGCCCTTCCTCACCTGTTTTCTTGAACCGTGTTGGAAAAAAACAAACCCTCATCGGCTCTGATTGAGTTCGAGAGGCAATGTAGACCTCCCTCCGTGGGATGAGGGCAGCCCTGCTCCCCCCCCCCCCGCGCAGTCTCTCTCGCAGCTGGCAACCCTGGGTGCTTTGTTTTTATTTGTTTGTTTGTTTGAGTGCCATACTTTTGACCTTGATGGAGGAAGAAAGACAGGAAGGATTTGGGGGGGGGGACCTGCAGGCTGGAGATTATTCCCTCATTTTCAGTTTTATAGGGATGAGCAGGGGCTCCAGGCATGGGTGACATCCCCCCTCCGATGCCCACACACCCTACATCAGTGATGGCGAACCTATGGCACGGGTGCCAAAGGTAGCACTCGGAGCCCTTTCTGTGGGCACTCGAGATTGCCCCTTCACAGCTACCTGTATTCAGGTTAAATTACTATATTGGCACTTTGCAAAAAAAAAATTAGTGGGTTTTGAATTGCAGTTTGTGCACTTGGTCTCCAAAAGGTTTGCCATCATTGCCCTACATAGTTCTTGCCTGAAGAAGGATCCCAATTCCCCTTGAGAGAAAACATGGTTCCCGGACACAGGAACCATTCAAAGGGCCCAATCATTCTGTCAAAACAGGCCTGCTTGAGGAGGGATTTGCATTGGGAGAGCTTTTCTGCATATGATGTTCATGGCTTTATGCTTTACGCTTTCTTGGCTCGGGTGTTGAGCACCAAAGCGTTTTCTTGGAATTTCTAAGGAGATGAAGGGAAATGCTAAATAAAAAGGACAGGGCCAAAAACCAAGGAGGATTTCACTGAGGGGAAGGGGGTCCCAACTGAGAGGTGCAAGAAAAAATTTCACTAGCAGTTCTAGATAGAGATGGGCACGACTTAGCGGTATTCCCGTTTCCGTTTCCGTTACTCGGTTCCGTTACTCTACGGAAATGGTAACGGGAATTACTGCCCCAGACTTCGAGCTCGAACCGACGAACGAACAATTTTGGTCTGATTTGTCGTGCTCGTTACTTGCATCGCACGATTGCGCGATGCCACGCGGCACAGAAAAAAAGTTTTTAAAAGTTAAAAAACCCGGTTCCCGGCCAAAAAGCAGGCGGAAATATGCCTGCCGTGCCTCAGGGCACCTACCAGAGGGGTGGTTTCTGGAGGTCCCCGGCCTCCCCCCCTCCTCCCTCCTGGGCTGCTCTGGTGGGACTCGCCGCAGGCTCGCAGCAGCAACAAGCCGCACGGGCCCGAGTCCCGCCGCCGGCTCAAGCGGCACGGACGGCACAGGAAAAAACTTTTAAACTCTCCCCCCACCCATTCCCGGGCCAAAAAGCAGGCGGAAAAATGCCTGCTTGACTAAGGGCGCAGGGCACCTACCGGAGGGGGGGTTTCTGGTCTGGAGGGGGGGTCCCGGCCTCCCCCCCTCCGTCCTGGGCTGCTCTGGTGGGACTCGCCGCAGGCTCGCAGCAGCAACAGGCCACACGGCACGAGTCTCGCCGCCGGCTCAAGCGGCACGGACGGCACAGGAAAAAACTTTTAAACTCTCCCCCCACCCATTCCCGGGCCAAAAAGCAGACGGAAAATGCCTGCCGTGCCTCAGGGCACCTACCGGAGGGGGGGTTTCTGGTCTGGGGGGGGTCCCACCTCCCTCCCCCCCGTCCTGGGCATCCGGACTCGCCATGCCATGCGGTGCGGGCGGGGGATCCAAAATGGGGCGGCGAATGCAATATTGTTTTTGAAATCGTGGTCCAAAAACACAGAAGCACAACAGAAACACGCGGAAATTTATAAACTGCCAGATTTTTCACAGTAGCAGTGGGTTTTTTCTTGCAACAAAATGTCTCTCCTCTCCTCTGTCCTCCATTGATTTTATTTTATTTTATTTTTTTTACACCTGCGCAGTGCGCAATGATGGGCTGGCCCAGTGGCCTGGCCAGCCATGTGGGAGGGGACGACCATGCAAATTTTTGGAGCTGTCCCACCAATCGCATGGCCACTTGGCCATGGAGACTTCTGGGATGTGCCAAAAAGCCCCCTAAAACCTGCCCTAGCCCCCTAGCCCCCTAACCCTAATCCTTGACTCCTACCCATATGTCACAGACTGTCTTCTTAGTGGGTCAGAGAGGCACCCAGAGGTGCAACCCAATAGCCCACCGTAACCTTACCCGTCAGTAGCCTAACCCTAGCCCTTGCACTAACCCACCTTAACCCTAAGCCAGATCTACTTGCATTGCACTACACGCAAGTACGATTCCCTTCTTTGTGGGACATGGCAGGTGCGACCCACTCCTCGGAGGGTCGTACCAATGGACCAGGTGGTCTCACTGTCTGCAAATGGTATGCATATCCATATATGGTTATGCATGCCATTTTGCAGCAGCAGGTGAGGAGGGGAGACCCCCATGTTGAGGGGTCTCTTGGAGCCTGCTGCTGCCCCTTCCTAGTGGGTGAGGATAGGAGGCACCCACGGGTGCCTCCAGGAGCCCACTTTCTCTTTATAGCGGGCCAGAGGAGGCACCCACCCCACAGAGGTGCCTCCAGGAGCCCGCTACCCCCAAAAAAACCAGTATAACGACAACGAAAAAACGAAAAAAACGAACCGACTAATTTTTGCGAATTTTCGCGAAAAACGGAAACGAGCCGACACGGGCTGCCTCCGACACACGACAACTCGAAAACGTCATTTTCCCTAGTCGTGCCCATCTCTAGTTCTAGAGACTGTCTTGAGCAACGTGCAGTTGGACTCCCATGTCTTGGGGAATTGTTTACCCATGGTGTGAAACCATTAAAAACGTTAAAAGCAGAAAACTAGAAATGTACATGTTTTCACAATGCATTTACCAGAAATTGCCCCTGGAGGGAGCCAGAGACCATGTAATGTATGCTTGTGGTTGGAGTAAAGATGATTAGAAGTACAAACTTGGATCCGGTTGTTTGTGGAAGTCGGTTCGGAGATCATTTGGAGGTGAGGGGTCTCAGTTTACCTGCCAAAAAGCTCCACAGTTGGCTTTCAGGAGCGTGGGTGTGCCTGAAAGCCAACCGTGATGGGAAGCTGTGTGTCCCCGTCTTTCACTGCAGACGTTCCAGGCTGTTTCCTTAATGCAAGCTTTTCTTGAGTGGATGGGCCGCTGGGGCCAGGGTCCTTAAATGGGTGGTTGTGCCTTTGGATGCGATTTTAGTATTCTTATGTTTAGTATCTTTTCGTGTTTTATTTGATGCTTTTTAAAATGTTTTTTTATTTTACTTAATTTTATTTATGGAATTATATACCACCAAGCTTAATTCAGAGAACAACTCCAGGCAGCGTAAAACAACAAAATAAAAACAACATTTTACATATATTAAGTAAACATAATAGGCATACACAGCAGTGGTTCTCAGCCTTTGGGGGGTCCACAGATGTCCCTGGACTACAACTCCCAGAAGCCTCCACCACTCGCTGTGCTAGAAGGGGTTTATGGGAGTAGCAGTCCTGGAACATCTGGGGACCCCCCACAGGCTGAGAACCACTGATATAGAGTAAACAAATCTTTATAGGGAATTTGCTTATTGTTTGCCCTTCTGCTGTGGTCTGCTAGGCCCTCTCAAACCTGGTGGCATTGTACTGTATTGGTATACTTACTGTTTTTTCCGCTTTAAACATTGTCTGTTAGTGGCGTAAGCCACCTTGGGTCCTTTTTAAGAAGAACTGAGAGGTAAATATATTTTAATGGAAACAAGCCAGCCAGCCAGCAGGTGACAATGACGAACCCTGCTTGGAGAAGAAGCAGGAAGCAAGTAGATTTGCCAAAACCTCCTCAATGGAGTTTTCAAATGTCTAGTGAAAACCCATCTACTGGGACTGATCCCAAAAGTGGGACTACTCGTAGTTATTCCCAGTTATTAAATTCTCACCCCCCACCCCCGCCATTCGGAAGTCTTGTTTAGGTTCCTGCCAGGCCCTCCCCTCCTTTGTAAACACCCCTTCAGCCCCCCGTTCTAGAACCTGATCTTCATTACATCTGCTTCATCTGCTTTCCTTTTCCAAACTCTGATTTGGGTGTCTATGGATGTGAAGGAGCGTACCCAACAGCAACTGCATTGAAGACAAAGAATAAGTGGTTTTAATTTTTATGGCCAAACCACCTTGGATGGGTTGGGGGGCAGGAACTGCCTCCCACTTGCTCTGTGTCTTGGCAGCAATGAGGAGGCCGCCACGGTGCAGAAAGATGGGAGGGCAGCACCACAGCTCTTGTCCTTCCCCACTTGCTGCTCCTCTAACAAGGATGGGAATTAATGACATAGCTCACTCCTGATAGTTTTTTTGATGAATGCCAGGTTCAGGGTCCTCTTCAGAGTAATTACTAGCTATCAAGCATCTTGGCTCTTGTCAGCAGAAGAACTGCCTTGCAAAGCACCGGTTGACCTGGGAAAAAGGAGCCTTTTGTCTCTTTCCTTTAAGATTATGATAGCTCATCAAGAGACACTCGTCATTCCGAAGCACAGCAGGCCTAAAAAATGATCCTGCGGGCATTTCTACTTTGCGTCTCCTGAAGCAACTGACCCAAAAGTCACAGGAGAAAGGGTGGAAGAAGGCCACGGATGGCCACCTGCCACCCACGCAAGGTGGCGTACCTAATGCTTGGTTGCCTCCCCCTCCCCACAATCTTCTCATGTGTGGTCTCAGTAGAAGGGGTGCCAGTGAAGGTAAACCACCCCTCGGTCGGCCACAGGGCTGGGCAGAATCCAGGGAATTGTTGAAAGGCCTCAAAGAAGGTGTTTTAAAGAGGAATTGGCAGAGTTGGAGGTTTCCAGGAAGAACCAACAACCCTCTTTGGGGTAACCAGTTTTGCCCAAGGCTGGTAGAGGGCCTGTTTCCCCCCACACCACACCACCATTCCTGCCTTTTCGGAGGCACAACTAAAAAGCCCTGGGGGGTAGTGGTATCTGGTGGCTATTGTTAAATGTTGTAAGTCGTCCAGAGTGGCCAACTGGCAAGATGCGTAGGCTTTAAATGCAGTCAATCAATCAGTTAGTCAGTCAATCAAATCAATCATTCAATTCCAACTCCAACCCTTCCTCTTGGACCCCAAGATCTGATTGGGGGAGGCTCACTCTGTTTGGAACCAAGGGTGCCATCTGGCGTCGATGCCTTCAAAAGGGGATTGGACAGATTCCTGAAGCAGAAATCCATCACAGGTAACAAACCATGATGGAGATGTATAATCTCCAGGCTTAAAACAGGGGTACCTCAAGGGCCAGATGCAGGGGAGTGCTATCAGGAGACAGAGGTCTAGTCTTGTGTGCTCCCAGAGGCATTTGATGGGGCCACTGTGAGATACAGGAAACTGGACTAGATGGGCCTTTGGCCTAACCCAGCAGGGCTCTTATGTTCTTGGAAGATGTGGCAAACATTCTTCAGTTGAAGGAAAGAAGACCCTTCCTGTTGAGTGTTGCATGGTGCTTCTGCGGCAGTTCCAAAATTGGGATTTAAGGGGTGCAGGGGATGCCTTAAAACCAAAAAGTTATTTTCAAAGGTGCCTCAGAGCAGTGCTGTCAAAGCAAAAGTGCTGTTTGAAAATGGTTTACCTTCCAGCCAGTTGGTTTCGGACAATACAGTAAACTCCCACCTATCTCAGGGGTTAGGGACCCAACCCAACCCACAATAATTGAAAATCCGCAATATCCAGATGCTGGGTCAGGTTGGGACTGGCCGGGCTCTCTGGGGGCTCCTGTACTTACTCCAGGCATTGCACGGCCCCAAACGTGGCCTGCAAGGGGTTTTCCAGTCTCCCAGAGGTCCCAAACGTGCTTTCTAATGATCTGGAGGTCACTTCTGGGGAAGCAACTTTTGGGGCCTCAGATGGGCCTGGGAAGGCCTTTCCTCCTTACTCCAGGGGGCCTTTTTTTCATATACTGCGGACCCGCAATATACTGAGACCGCAGTATATGAACCGCAAAATGGCGGGGGACAACTGTACAAGTAATAAGATAGCAAGACAGAAGCAGCTCCTTCAATTCCATCCCAGGGTTGTTTTGGTTATGGGGGGGTTTGGTGAAAAACGTAAATAATACAACACCCAATTTATAAGAAATAGAGATGACAACAGAGGGGAAAATGGAAATGCTGTTTGTGCTGCCTGTTGTATTATGTTTTGCTTATAATGTAAATTACCAAAGAAATACAGTACCAAAAAGATAGATATGGAAAGCTATACATAAAGAAATGAGAATAACACTGTATCGAACAATAGAAGCTTTCACAAAACAGTGTGAAAGGACAAAAGGATGAGCAGTTTAATTATAAGCAAGTAGAGAAGAAAAATGAAGCTCCCAGCCTTAAAAATATAAAATCAAAAATCATCAAAGACAGTCTTGCAGTTGTGAGGGGGAAACTGGAGGCATGTCAGTTTCCATCCAAAAGTCAAACAGTTATGCCGAAATTGTGGGTTTCAAATACTTAAAAAACAACATAAAAACTGAACTTAAACTTTGAACTAATACTTAAGTCAGAAAATTCATCTCAGTTGTAAGCTCGTACAAATGCCTTACGTGTGAGTACCAGCGAACAATGCTACCGCTTCTAAGATTTTAAAAGCAGAATGATTGTGTTGGTATATTGTATGTCAAGTTTTTTTGAACTCAGTGTTATTGAAAAGGGAAGGCCTGGTGCCCAAACAAGAGCTAATTTATTTTTGGAAGCCATACAGGCCTCATAATCATTGGTGGTGAAGGAAATTAATCGCAATTGGTCCTAGTGATGGGTGTACTAGTTTAGTTGGATGAGTTGAGTTGATGTCGGTTATATGTTTTCTGCTTGATTGGTTTGTACATCTTATTCTTCTGTTGTATTTCTATAAAATTGTTTTGACTCTTTTGATGATGATGATGATGATGATGATAATAATAATAATAATAATAATAATAATAATAATAATAATAATAAT
>JAHTLZ010000309.1:126530-138911 GCA_023846285.1 Phrynocephalus versicolor | reverse complement strand
TAATAATAATAATAATAATAATAATAATAATAATAATAATAATAATAGAAGAAGAAGTCTTCTTTTTCTTCTTAGCGTTTGTCCCACTTGGTGGTGGGGTCTGCCATTCTTGTTTTGGCCCTCAACTTCATGTTGTTCTCAAGGGTGTCCATCCAGCACTGTTTGGGACGACTCCTCGGTCAGGATCTGCTGACCTTCAGGGTAAGACCCCTTTTGGCCAGAGTTTCCTCACTGGCATGCAGGACATGTCCAAACCAACGCAAGTGGAGAAAAGAGACGGGCGTTTTCAAGCTGGCCTCATTCTCCTTTTTTGCTCTGCGATTTTGTCCTGTTGCTTGCTGCTTTCTGACCTTCCATATCCTCTAGTTAGATGGTAGCCACGCTGGCCTATGTCCAGATGGCCAGGAGATACAGACCGTGTTGCACTAGAGGAGTGATTCTCAACCTTCCTAATGCCGTGACCCTTTAATATATAGTTCCTCATGTTGTGGTGAAATGCACGGAAATAAGCATGATGTACATTTCGGTTGTATTAGACCTTATTTGAAGAATGTAGAGGAATAGAAATAACAAACTAGCAGCACGGAAAATGGTTAGCTACCATTGGTCAATTATGTCATGTGACATCTGGAAATTGTAAGAGGAAGATGAGAAGACAGAGAGAAGCCATTATTATACTGATGTGATTATTATGCTGCTGCTGAGCTTAGGATCGCTTTGAGCAATGGAGCTCACTGCAGTTAGGTAGAATAGGAAAAGTTAGCTTAGAAGAAATCTTGAGTGTAATCAGTTAGTCAGGATGACTTAGATTTTTATTATTTTTTATATTTTTGATACGTTTTGAAGTCTTAAGGATAGAAAATAAAAAACTATTTTAGAAAAGTAACATGGCCTCTTGTTTTGAAAAGAACCCAGGGTAAATCAGAAGGTAGAGATGTTTTGGAATATTTTGCCTCAGAGAAAAGGAATTCTCTTTGCTTTTGAACTCGGCTAGTGCAACCCCCTTTTGATTTGCCATGCACCTTGCCCTGCTTGGAAGAGGCCACAAGCCCCCTTTGGCAGGCCACTGCTGCAGGTGCCATACAGAACGTCCCTCTACAGGCACCCTCAGCTAATTGCAGCCTCTGGTGCCATTGACTGACATCCCTTCCAACCTATCAAGCTGTAATTACCCCCCTCTTCCTCCCCGTCCTCCTCCAGATGCCAGCCGACATTTTGAGGCCAGTCAGACCCGTTTATTCACTGGATTTACTGCTGATTCGCTTATCCGAGGTCTGAATTTTTTTAAAAAATAATGCAATCCCAAAAAGTTAAATTTCTGAAGATGAAGTTACTAGAACTGGCCACTAGAGGGGTGGGAGAGAGCCCATGCTGTATCAAGTGTCCATCATACTAATTCTCTTGGCTATAATCCACTTTTTTCAAGGTCCTTTGGCAGTGTGTGTGTGTGCAGGGAGGAACGATCCCCACAGCTGTTCAAGGAAAGAAGAGATGTAGATAGAGCAAATAGAATAAAAGTAGAAAGGAAGGAAGAATGGATCAAAAAAGAAAGGAAGTGGAGGCTAGAGGAGGTGAAAGGGCAGCAGCCTGTGTATCAATGGAGGGATGGGGTGTGGAAATGTGACGAGAGGTGTGAGCTGGTGATGGTCACCTTCTCTTTCGCGTCCCTTCCTTCTCCCGGCCTCTGTCTCAAGATCAAGTCCCAGGAGCTGCTTGAGAAAGAGAGATTGAGAGAGAGATTGAGAGAGAGAGAGAGAGAGAGAGAGAGAAAATGCCGATTGGGCCAGCCCAACTATTGGATGTGTGGCTCTCTCTGGAAACACGTTTTTTTCCTCCAAGGGTCACCTTTCTTTCTCTAGCAAACCGGTCTGGCCCGTTTCTTAACACACCTGTTTCAAGGTCCAGGGCAGGAAAAGCAAAGGCCAGAGCATTGGCAGAGGGCCCGGATAGATCCAGTGGCCGTGGAAAAAAAACTGCCTTCAACAGATTCTGATAATAACAGGAATTTGGGGAATTGTTTGTTTATTTATTTTAGAGTATTTTTATCCCGCTTTTCTCCTTGGAAAAAGACCGAAGGCAGCTTACAGTAATGAGGGACAATATACAGTCCAGTACAATTAAGACATTTCAAGTACAGTGGTACCTTGTATAAAGGAATTAATTCATTCCAAATGAAATTCTGTTAAGTAAATATTCCTTTATACAAATTTCCCATAGGAATGCATTGAAAACAGATTGCTGTAATCCCTAACCGCGACCATTTTTATGTTGTACAAATTCACCCCATAGGCAAGTCTATTAAAGCAAATTTCCCCAATCTCCAGAATTGTTTATGTTGCACAGATTTTATATTATACAAACCATTTGTTATATGAGGGTCCACTGTATTGGGAACAGGAAATTGAGGGACATCTTAAAGCATCAAACAACAACATTACATTAAAGCTACAAGAGAATGTGAGCAGTTAAAAAGAGAGTAAAATTCCATGTAAAAGGCACATATGCCTTGAGTTTTTAATCTGCAAAAATGCTGAGGTCCCAAACCCGTATGTTTGCGGAATGCTACTCGGAATTTGTAACTGTCGCCTTGGGGGGGGGGGGACCGCCTTGGGGTCCTGAGGCCCTGCTCCGTTGGGGAGGAGGGAGAGCCTTGCTGGTCCAGGGACCAGCCCAGTGCCTGTCTGCCGTTGCGGAGGAATCATCCTTTTGTAGTCTGCTCTGGTCTCTTCTATGGCGGTCGGAGGCATCCTTTCAAGGGCTGACAAAGGGCGTTTATACACGACCCCTAAACTCCGCGGCAAATGGCTGCAAGCTCCGGAGCTTAAAAATGTTTCCCCACCAGCTCCGGAGTTTACAGGCAATTAAGTGCGACCACGCCCACTTTAGCGCGTCCCAGCACACCTTTCAAGTACCTGCTCTCTGGAGGTGAACATTCTTTGATGTGGTGCAACGATTAGTGAGTGTAGGGCTCTCCTCGCTTCTGTTTGTTGTTGTTTTTGGCTCCCGCCCCTTTAAGAGCTACTTAAGAAGAGCGAGAGGCAGAACCGAGGTGAGCCACGTTCTTTCTTCCTTTGTTTTCTCCCTCCCCTCACGCAGCCAGCAGCCAGAAAGTGCCGAGGGGGTGGGAACACAGGAAGAGCGACAAGCCCCTAAGATCTCTGGTCCAAATTTAAGTGACCAGCGGATCTTAGGGGTCGTGTAAAAGTGCCCAAAGAAGGGGCAAGTGGCGGCCAAAGACAGGGATATGTTCCCTGAATTTTTAAGCTCAAGCCGGCCTTTGCTGTTTCTCCCTGGCAATTCTGCTCGTGTCCTCCGGAAGCCCACCTTTGGCCAACGGGGCCTTCCCGAAGCCTGGAAATGACCAGCTTTGGGGGGGGGACCACTCCCTGTTTCTCCCAAGCTGCCGTTGTCGGTGTCTGTGTTGTGGGGCAGGGGAGGGCAAGCGGAGTATTCTGGGAGCCCTCTTCCGGCACAGAGCAAAGGGGGTTGGTTGGGGACGGGACGGGACGGGAGGTTCCTTCCAACGTGACTCTTCTCGGATTCTCAAGTGGTGGCTGCCAGGGGAACCACGTCACGTCCGTGGGCAAGGCGGTCCCTTGGAGAGGCTTTGACCCAGAACTACCAGTGTGTGCTCTGGGGCTCCACACTGGGCCAACTAGAGCTACTGCTTTGAAATTAGGCTCAGGAAAACATTTTGAAAGTTTGTTTGCTTTTAATTAAGAAATCTGTGGACGTGGAAGGCAGAGCAGAAATCCTGGCCTCCCTCTGCAAAGTTACCTCTTGGCTGTCTTCAAGCCAAAGCGCTTGCATGCAATAGTACCTGCACACAACAGCCAAGGAAGATCGGGTATGCAACATATGTTCCATTGCATGTTATATCGTACATCTCATTCTGTTGCTATATGTCCGAAGAAGTGGACGTGTCCACGAAATGTTACATTAAGATATGGACATTAGTCTTTAAGGTACTACGTACTTTTGTCTTTTCTTTTGTTTCTTTGATTTTGCCTGGAATTCAAGCCAAAGAGTGGCCTTGCTAGTTGAGTTTCTGTAGGCAGGGGAATCCCAACACACAAACACACACACACACACACACACACACACACACACACACACACGAGTCCTGAGGGAGGGGCTTTGATTCCATTCAGGATCCTACGCCCCCCCCCACACACACAGACTCCAAACCACACAGATTCCGGCACAGAGCAAAGGGGGTTGGTTGGGGACAGGACGGGACGGGAGGTTCCTTCCAACGTGACTCTTCTCGGATTCTCAAGTGGTGGCTGCCAGGGGAACCACGTCACGTCCGTGGAAGTTGAGTCATGGCAACTGGACTTCTTTTCTTGAGAGATTGAAACGTTTCACTACTCATCCAAACAGCTTGGTCAGCCTCAAGAAAAGAAGTCCAGTTGCCATGACTCAACTTCCAGATAAACTCTCCTGGATGACTGAGAATCTTCACAGACTTTCCTCATTTGTTGTTACAAGGATGTTGGATGGAAGTGGAGTCATGGCAACTGGATTTCTTTTTCTTGAGAGAGAGAGAAACGTTTCACTGCTCATCCAAACAGCTTCATCAGTCTGAATAAAGCTAATGTGAGACAACAGGCTGGCTTTCCTGGATTGTGCTGTCATCATCAGACCCGACTGTGGCCTGGGAGTAGAAGTTTACAGGAAAACCCACCCACACAGAACAGTACTTACTGTTTGACTCCCATCATCCATTACAGCACAAATTAGGAGTCATCAGGACCTTTAGCCACAGAGCAGAGAGCATCCCCACCTCCACAGAAGCCAAGGAGAAGGAAGACAGGCACCTGAAGACAGCACTTAAGGCCTGTAGATATTCAAAGTAGGCCTTCAACAAAGCAGTGTGCCGACCCAGCCTGAGACGGATCAGCCTGAGACCCAGACCCATTTCGCTACTCATCCTAGCAGTCTAAGGAAAGTTAGTGGCAAGTCCTCCATTTTATAGTTCACCTTGATTTCACATCACCCTGTTCTGAATAGGTTCAGAAGTTGAACAACTCTACAGGAGGTGGGGGACTCAGACACAATCTGTCTGCTACTTATCAAGCAGCCCTTTCATCAATCCCCAGACAAATCAGAAGCACTTCACACCTCCACCAGCAAGGCCATAGCTAATGACTCGTACTTAATGGGTGATGGGAAGGGTTGCATAGGTGGGACTTTCATGTACCTTAGGCCACTGTCTAACGAGCCTATTCAGACCAGGGTGATGTGAAATCAAGGTGAACTATAAAATAGAGAACTCGCCACTAACTTTCTTCAGACTGACAAAGCTGCTTAGATGAGTATTGAAATGTTGTGCCACTCATGACTCAACCTCCAGATCTCTAGAGGATAGGATGAAAATCCAAAAGGACCTTGACAGATTAGAGTGCTGTGCCAAAGCTAACAGAATGGGTTTCAACAGAGAGAAATGTAGGGTGCTATATCTAGGCTAAAACAACAACAAAAACAACAAAAACAACAACGAAGTGCATAGATATAGGATGAGAGACATCTGGCTGGAGAATAATACACGTGAAAGGGATCTGGGAGTTTGGGTGGACCACAAATTGAACATTAGTCAGTAGTGTGACATGGCAGCCAAGAAAGCCAATGCGATTCTTGGTTGCATCAACAGAAGCATCATGTCTAGATCAAGGGAAGTGATAGTACCACTTTATTCTGCTCTTGTCAGACCCCACCTGGAGTCCTGTGTCCAGTTCTGCCCAACTCAATTTTAAAAGGATTTTGACAACCTTGAGCGGGTGCAGAGGAGGGCGACCAGGATGGTTGAGGATCTGGAGGAAATGTCTTATGAGAAACGGCCTAGGGAATTGGGAATGTTTAGCCTCTCTAAAAGAAGACTGAGAGGGGATATGATAGCTATGTTTAAATATTTGAAAGGATGTCATTATGAAGAGGGAACAGGTTTGTTTTCCATGGCTTCAGAGACTAGGACTCAGGGCAATGGTTTCAAACTCAGGAAATTATTGAACATTAGGAAGAACTTCATGACAATTAGAGGTGTCCGGCAGTGGAATAATATGCTGCCACAAAGGAGGGTGGTGGAGTCTCCATTTTAAGCAGAGGCTGGATGGCCCAACTGTCAGGGGTACTGTGATGGGGGTTCCTGATGGCAGGAGGTTGGACTGGATGGCCCTTGAGGTCTCTTCCAACTCTAGGGTTCAATGATATGATTCAATGCACTATAAGGCTCACTGGAGATGTCAAGTCTGTTTTCTTTTTCCATGGGGTGAGGGCTGAGACCCTGCATGCTGTCTGGCTGCCCTTTCTGTTTACCTCCTGCCCTGCCACAGCCCAGCCACTCACCAGCCATCTCTCTGGAGTGTCTTGTGTGTACCATGATGGTTTGGGCTCTGTTTTGTGCCATGGATCCCACCACCACCACCACCCCGGGAAAATGCTTTCAATGAGGAGGACTCCTTTTAGTCTTCTCTCTCACCCTGGAAGGGCCAGGGCAGGGGGGGGGGTCCTTCCCAGTGGATGCCCTGGGTTGTGGGGTCCCCTCCTCCAAAAAACATCTTAATGCAGGTGTTTTGGTAGGCAGCTTGGCGTACTTTGGAACACGCTTGCGTTTGCTGCACTTATAATCACATTTGTATGCTTTAGTGTTGCAATTTTACTGGACTTGAACCGTGGCTGTTTTTGATATGTGTGTGTGCACTGTTATTTTAACTTGTGTCCTCGGCTTGCATTTTTAGAAGAGGCTACCGTGTGAATCTGTGCCAGCGCCACCCCACAAGAAACAAAACAAAGAAGGTAAAAAGGATGTCATCACCTTGAGTGGTTGATCCTGAAGGTGCCTCAACGCTTTCGTCTGCTTTGGGCTTTATTTTTATTTTGGTTTTGGTTTTGGTTTCTGCCTGGGGTGCCAAGCTGGTGTGGCCTTGCCATGTGGTACGCAAGGGGGGGCAGAGTTGAAAGGGTGGCCTTCTGAGCAATTCCAGGGGGCCAAGAGTGTGTTTCCATTTCCTAGCCGTTTGACACTAGATTGCAACACAACTGTAGTAGCAGCAGCCACTGCAGCAGCAGGAAAAAAAAAACAATAGTCTTAGCCCTGCAGAGCTGGAGGGAACCCTTGAGACCATCCAGTCCAGCTCCTCCTGTCAAGAAGGTCCAGAGGTGGAATCAGCCTCCCAGCATGTAGCTCTCCATCCAGAGCTGTCAACAGCTGGGCCCTCCGCCAGTTCATTAATCCTGGCTGTCTGCTGGGATCTGTAGTCAGTCGAGGGGCCTTAGATGATCCCGTGGGAGTGCCCTGGAGCCCCCACCTTCTAAATGGCAGCGGATGATCCCCCTCCAAGTAAAAATCCCGGAGTTCAGCCGGGGTGGTGGTGGAGGGGGGCTCCTGCTGGACCCAACAATTGTAGGCGTCTGGGGAAGGTGGACAACCCCCTCTCCATCAGGCCTTCGTGGTGACAAATCCAGGGGTCGACTGCAGGAGGGGGACCTGCCGCAGGGCAACTCTTGGGTGCCGCCCAAACCCTGCTCTCTCCGTCCCTTGGTCCCTGCCTTCCTCCTGCCTCCTTCTTGGTGCGCTCCTCCTCGCCTGCTCCCTGTGCGGAAGGGAGAGGGCGGTCTCCTTGCCAAGGGGTCTGCTCTTGCCCCTGGCCAGCCACCAGGGAGCCAGGCCGGGCAGGTCAGCCTCCCTCTGGCCTCCCTCTTTGCCTGGCCGGCCGGCTGGCTAGCAGGCCATGAGATGACACAATGCTGTGTGCACACAGCAACCTGTCCCCGGGTCAGGTTGCAAGTGGTGCAGGTAGTGTGCAATCGGCACTTCCTGCTTGGCTCAGGGAGGAGTCACAGGAGGAGACTAAGAGAGAACCAGAGAGAGAGAGAGAGAGAGAGAGAGCACGCAAGTGACGGGAAGCAGCCCCCCCTTCTCTCTCTGGTGCTTGCCAGCCCGTTCTCCCCCCCCTTCCCTTCCAGGCCCTCATCTCCACCCCATCCTCAGCATGAAATCGGAGAGCGAGGAGATCAAACCTGGTAGGTGCCGCTCGTTTGGAAACCGGGCTCCCCTGGGCCTTGGCTTGGCTCTCTCGGCTGCTGGAGATGTTGTTGGCACCTGGCCTTGATAAGGGTTTCTCTCTCTCTCTCTCTCTCTGTGTGTGTGTGTGTGTGTGTGTATGTTTGTGTGTTTGTGTGTGTACACTAAAAGTTGGAGGGGTGGAGGAGGGCTGGCAGAGAGGTTCCTTGCCAATGTTGTCCCTGGCTTTAATACCCACAGGGGTGGGGGTGGGGGAGAAAGGAGACCCTTCTGTTTTGCTAACATGAGGGCCTCTGGGGATGTGCGAGCGTGGTGCAGCTGTTGTGCGCGGCTGATGCACGGGCAGGCGGGAGGGTGGGATGGGGCAGGGCCGGGGGTTCTTGCTAAGAAACCATCCCCTCCTTGGGAGTCCGGGGCTTGAAGGATGTCTTGCGGTCTCTGCTTTTGCGGGCTGGCAACGTCCAGCCGATGGATCTGCCCACACCCCCGGCTCATTTCTCCTTCCCCCCCCACCCACTCCCCCGGTGGGAAACGTCATGACTCTCTAGCTGCCTAGGCTTGTTTTGTGCATGTCTGGGGACCCCCCCCCCAAAGGTGGACTTGCAGAGAATGGGAGAACTTTGCTTGGGGGGCAGCTGAGACCCGGGGGGGGGGTCCAGCCACCCGAACCCCGCAAAGAAATCATGGCCTGGATTTTTTTCAATTCCTGTTTGGATCGGGACCTCTGAAGTCCCATGCTCCTGCCCAATGGCACCCCCCTCCCCCCTCCAGCCAAGAGCAAACTCTGATCTATGCTTTGCCCAACTCAGATCCCGCCCCCCACACACACACATAGTGGGCTAGGCAGAGGTTTTTAAATGTGAGAATAATGTGCCATCTTACAGTTGAGGCCTGCGGCATTCAAAGGTTAAAAAGGTTTTGTTAGCTGGGGGATTCTGAGAGTTGTGGTCCAAAAAAGTAGAATTTCCAGCCACTGGTAGTGTCAGATTCTAAAACAAACGAGTGCAGAAATGCAAAGTGTTGTTTGAATCCATAGGGATGAAAAGCTAAATAAAACATAGATTCAGTTGTTTTCATTTCTAGTGGCAACAGATCTTTTGCAAAGTCAGTGAACCTTAATCACTTATTGATGACCAAACCACTTCAGCATTATTTGGCTTTACAACAAAAACAAGATCCATTCCCCTCCCCGGCCCCCTCTCCA
Source organism: Phrynocephalus versicolor (assembly GCA_023846285.1). Classification (NCBI taxonomy): domain Eukaryota; kingdom Metazoa; phylum Chordata; class Lepidosauria; order Squamata; family Agamidae; genus Phrynocephalus; species Phrynocephalus versicolor. The sequence continues at coordinate 129,684 of JAHTLZ010000309.1, read as the reverse complement.
ACTGAACTTGGGTTTTGGGCATGCTTTGGGTTCTGACACAGCACTCGCCGTGCGAACACCGCTTGCCATCCAGAAGGAAGCAGGAACAGAAGCCGTTTAAGGGGGTTCACACCCCTTCTTGCTGCTGCCCGTGTAGACTGTGCGGCTCCACTCGGAGCGCAGGCGGCAACACGTGCCAAGGGCGCCCTGGGTGATGATGCTGGCAAAGCCGGACCTGGCCTCTTCTGAGGAATAGCCGGCCTCTGGGGTGGTCCTAGGAGGGTCAGTTGGTGCTGGTCCCATCAGAAGGGAGCAGGGAGGTGGTGGGGACTTCCCAGCTGGCGTTCATCCTTAGCGGTGGTGGAACTATGCAAGCCCATGCCAAGAGGGTGAAGCCTGGAGTGGAGATGGCTGCTCTGCGGTTGCCTTAGGGAGAGATTCCCCCCCCCTCTCCAGGGGTCCTTCAACTGAGGGGGGGGGGGAGAGGCATGTCCATGCCAGGTTGACCCAGGAGGGTGCCAGGGGTTTTCCACTGGGCCTGTGAGTGGGAAGGGGCAGTGGAGTTTGGACAGAGGACGGCCAGGGTGCTGCTGCCTGGGCACCACTTGAGGGAGACTGCTTGGGAAGCTTCTTTTGAGGCCACAGACCCTGGCAGGACTGGAGGATTCTGGGAATTCTAGGCGAAGAAATGTAACTTTCCCAGCATCTGGCCTGAAATGGTGAGAAGCCTACTCAAGATGGAAGGGGAGTTGGAAATGGTGGAGGACCCCTCTGGAGCCCTTGAGTGGGAAGGGTCCTGTGTGAGGCCATCCCTTCCCCTCTCCTGCTCACCAAGCTTGTTTGCTTGAAAACAGCCCCCAGCCGCCCAAAATTTGCCTAACTAAAATACCCAGCTTCCCCACCTGGTCAGTGCTGGGGTGGGGTGGGCAGTGATAGAAACATCCACTGAAATGGGACGGTAGAAGATTCAGGACAGATTTAAAAGGATTGTTTCCCACACTTAAAACTCTGGAATTGGCTTCCATAAGATATAAGTGATGGCTGACACATTTAAGAGGGATTAGAGTGCTCTCTCTCTCTCTCTCTCTCTCTCTCTCTGTGTGTGTGTGTGTGTAATCAGAGACTACTAGACAAGGTGGCCACCTATTACCTTCTAGATCAGAGGCACAGAATCATAGAATCCTAGAGTTGGAAGAGACCTCAACGGCCATCCAGTCCACCCCCCCACCATGCAAGAAGCCCCAATCACAGTAGTTCTGACAGATGGCCATCCAGCCTCTGCTTAAAAACCTCCAAAGAAGGAGACTCCAACACCCTCCTTTGTGGCAGCCTATTATTCAACTGCCAGACAGCTCTAACCGTCATGAGGTTCTTCCTAATGTTTGAATTGAATCTCAAACAGTGAGACTGAGGACCAGGGCTCGTGGAGGGAGGTGCTTCTGGATTTCTGTAGGGAGCCCCCCCCCGGGTTAGGCCTTGGGTTGTACTACGTGTTCCTCTCCTTAAAACTGTTTCCAACTGACCCAGAAGTTCCCCTGAGCACCTTTTCAGCTCAAGCCATGGATGGCAGTGAGGGGCAAGTTGGGGGGGGGATGACCAGTGGCCTCGTGGGGGATGACACCAGCCCTTCCACGTGACTCGGCTGAGAGGAGAAGCTGGGCAGGGCAGGTCCAGGGCAGTGATCATAGCCCAGAGTTCACCAACCTGTCACGTGGGATCACCTAGGCCAGTGCTTCTTGGCCTTGGGTCCCTAGATGTTCTTGGACTACAACTCCCAGAGTCCCTGGCCAGTACAGCCGGTGGCTTCTGGGAATTGTAGTCCAGGAACACCTGGGGCCCCAAAATGTTGGTAACGATTGACTTAGGACCACCTACCAGCTCTCAGTCGAAGCTACCTTACTGGGGTGCTGTGAAGGTCATCCATCTTTGCCCTCCTGGGACTGAGCCTGTAACCGAGACTCCACACATCTGCTTCAGACCTGGCTTTCTTTCTTTCATTTTTTTTTCTTCTGATGCTCCTTTTGCCCTCTTGCACTCTCTGGGAAGTCATGTCCATGTGATGTAGCGGCAAGAGCTCTACACTGGGAAATCCTAAATCAGACAGGACACCCCCCCCCGAACTTCCTCTCAGCTGTTGTGATGATTAAGAGAGACACAGACAGCTGCGTGAACCGCCCTGATGTTATTGGGGGGAACTCAAGTCGGGGACATAACAAACAAATGCATGCTGCCTAATTGAGCCGTAATTATAATTTTTAAAAAGGGTATTCAGTAAATAAACTGTTGTAAACACTGTTTTTCACAAGGAGCTGCAATGCATTGTTCCTCCATCAATATATATTGCACCCCCTCCCCTCCCCAACCCTCTACTTTCTCCAACTCTCAGGCAGAAGAGTAACTTATTGGGTGGGGGGGGGGAGACTCTGATTTCAGCGTATTTGCAGATTGATCCTGGCGGGCACTTTTAAGTCCCAAAGCCATGAGGGCCAGATTGCTGGAACGATGCCAAAACCAAGCCAACTTCCGGTTCTGGCGAGTGGAAAATGGAAATTCCCTTGGGATGGTTCTGCTTTTCCTTCAGTATGGAGTCCAGGGGATTCCCTCCTGAAGAGTCCCCTGAACCGCCCTCTGGATCTCTCTCTCTCTCTCTCTCTCTCTCTTCCGTGAGGGATTGGCTCCTTAAAGAAGGGTGGCAGTCGTGGGTGGAGAGGGCCTGAAATGTACTTCTCTGTTCCCATTGACTCCTCCTTGCCAACTGGAGAGAGGAGGTTACAGTTTAACTCCTCAAGGGTGGACTTTGCCCTCCTCGCCCTGCCCTGGGCCCCTGCAAATCGCCCCGGGGGTAGGGGTGGGGCGGCAGGAATGCCCAGCAAAAGCCAGGGTGTGGTGCAGAGAGGTGGACGGGGGGGGAGGTGAAAAGGGAGAAAATATGACCTTCCTCCTCCACCAAGCAGAAATTGCCAAGAGAATTCCAGGGGCCTTTTGTTGGCCTGGCTTGCTGGGGAATTTCCTTGTGTCCCCATTTTTGCCTTTCAGAAATGTTTTGCTAAATGTCCCCTTTCTTGCCATGGTTCTTTTGCCATTCCACTCCACCTTCTCGTCCGTTTCTTCCATTTCTGTTGCATCTTCACACACACACACACACACACACACACACACACACACACACACACAC